>KK114518.1:1142-24707 GCA_000611955.2 Stegodyphus mimosarum | reverse complement strand
AAGAAAGGTAAGCAAAGATTATTTATTAAATGTTAAATGTTAAAAATAAGAATAAGAAAAGGAAAGCTGCGCCAGCTCGTGGCCAGCTACATAAACTGTAACATCTGGTGACCCGGACGTGATTTTTCGGTTGGTAAAGGACGTGCACGTGCGAAAATAAAGCAAACTTCAGATACAGATCATAATTATAGAGAACAACAAAAATAATATCTACTCTACGAGAATATTTACAGATTTAGATTAAAACATGAGTTATCTTGAGCGTTCTTACTGAGAAAGTGTTAACCTTAGTTCAATGGTCATTTACTCAATCTCACTTTAAAGTTTTTCTTGTAACTTCTTAGAACGTAAACATGCTTTGTTTCGAATTATATGTATTTTAATTTTAACATAAGGCTGTTTATTTTCTTTTCTTTAAAAAAAAGAAAAGAAAGCAATCAGAACTCAGAATCCTGGATAATTTTCTGATAACGTTGATTTTCTCATTGTATCATTAAGGTTCTGCGTTATTCTGCAGGTGTTTTTCCTTTTGAGAGGAAAGATAAGACACTAAGAAAAATTAATATTGGCAAGCATATCGATTAATTAAGCTACTTAAGATAGTATTTTCATCTTAATTTATTAGTATTAAAGTAATTTCCGTGGATCCTTTTCACTACGTATTTTTTCATTTTCATTTTACTACATATCCTTGACCACTCTGAGTCAGGGTATTTTATTTAATTATTAAAACTATGTATTTTTTATTTTTAGTTTTAATTATTTCAGCATTTTGTCATAGATGATGCTCATTTGATTTATAATTTTAATTTTCTGATTTGATTATTTGATAGCTTTGTAATGAATTCTTGTTACTGAAGATAAATAAATGGTTTTAAATTTAAATTTGTGTTGTTTGTTGTCTCTGCTTATTAAAACATTTTAATTATTCCAAGGGTTACTTTTTATTAAATTATGACCTTTATGCCTATTTTTTATTCCAATATTTGGTTGCAGATCTTTATCCTTTCTAGTAAAGATCGATATCTGAACTCGGACTGAGATAGGCAAGGACATCAGGTACATTATAAAGTAAATAGGTTATGTGGACGCAGGAACGTAAAAATTGTGAATGCCGTCCACAGCCTTTTAATCGAGGCGCTACTAGTAGAGACCTATTTTAGAATTTTTGGAAGCCGATAAACTGAAGAAATTCCCAATGCCATTGCGGTGATTCGAACTCCGGACATCCCTAATGCGAGTGGAGTAAATGAGTAGAGAAAATACCTTATAAATGCTTTTTAAATAATCACGTTGACTGTGAATTTATGTCAAAAATGTTTTCTCAATATAAAGTGACCAGATTTTTTTAAAGCCTGTGCAGGACAAGATAAATTTAATGGTTAAAAAATTATTTTACACTTTCAAAGATAATCTTACTATTTCAAACAGCTGATATGCTAAGTAGGATTTTATTTAGTTGATCACATATTATGGTAAAATTCTGCACTTTCCAGATACAGTTTCTGCTCTTTTGTTCCATTAAGATTATGAGAGTATACAAATTGCTTTTCAAAAGAGTTGGGATTATTAATAAGAGTAACTTAACAAAATTCGCAGTAATCGTTAATCTTACTTATACAAGAGTTACGGGGGAATCATATTAATTTATTGAAGATATTTAAAGTGTTTAAAGAAAAGACCCATTATGTTACTTACTAATTTATTTCATTTTCTGTCAATTTTTCTATTATATTACAAACACCACGCAGAGATATTAGGCATTTTTTGAAAGCAGAAGAGATGAAAAATGAACAATGCCTTCGCAGGGACTCGAAACACGGACCTCTCGAATGCGCGCCGAGCGTGCTGACCACTGCACCACAAAGGCATGCGAAGAAGGCGGAAGAAATACATTATATACTGACCCCATTTAAAGGGCGACTGGGGATTAGGGGATCCAATCGCCAAATCCTGGTTGTAGAGAACCATCATCCACCACCTTTTTTAGTTCGGGCGCCACTGTAGAAAAATTAGGTATTTTGTGAAAGTGAAAAGTGAACAATGCCTTTGCCGGGACTCGAACCACGGTCCTCTCGAATACGCGCCGAGCGTGCTGACAAGAATTTAATTCTTCCTACAGAGCATAGTTCGCTTACATGCACCCACGGTGTATGGTTGCTTTAGTAGACGAATTCAAGTAGATGTAAAAGTATCGCGATATTGGTACATATTTATCAGCATTCAAGCGTAGTAACTATCTTATACATATTAAGGTCATGCGGAAGTGTTTAAGCAAATCTGTGGTGTAATGATGTACTCAATTAATGTATAGCTACTTATATGCATTCTAGAATGTATTGGGTATTATGCATCTCACATAGTGTTAACTTTGACAATGTGACTCTTTGTCTGCTACTCTGTTTGTGCAGCTCTTAAGCTCTACAGCCAAGTACTCTTTCTGTATATTTTTAAAATTATGCAAAGTGTTAAACACACCTATGATGTAATAGTCTACTCGTCCAGTACTTCATTTGTGAATTAAATTTTGTGTCTATCTAATGCTAATTTAGTATGTTCGCATACAGCATTTAAGTCAGATATGTATTTTCACACATTAAATTATTTGAATTTGCACCCTGTTTTGTGCATAACAATCATACGTTTTGTTGCAACACTATTTACATCTTATGTGTTTTTATATCTTGCCTTACGTACAGCATTAAGAATGTTTTAAATCTTTTCGAGGAGGCAATTACCTCGTATACCTTACGTAAGTAAACATACTTACATCGTTTTATGTTAACCTAACCACAGAATTTTGTTGTATTATATCTATGACATCTTAGATGTAATTACTCATGCTATGTACATTGTACCATGCTTTATTTGTAAAACTGGTTACCCATGTTAATGCTGATCTCTAGATAATGGTGGGGCGTGGTGCTGTACTGATTAACCGCTATGGTAAAGGGACAGTGCCCACGTCCCCCGTCACTTATCAAGTAGACGAAAAGTAATAATGCAAAAAGTTAAAGCCTGGTTTATAGACAGCAGACTGCCTGGTGTACTGACGTGCACAAAATTTAACAGGTTGCGACAAAGCACACAAACGCCATCTGCCGAAAGGGAGGAATGGTTTTGGACGACTTTCTAAAGAAAACTGCCTTGTATTCATGTTACACGTGAAGAAATTCATCAAAACTAACCATGCAGTCAGCACGTTCGCCTGGGTTCGATCCTATGCCGAACTCTTTTTCAGCCCTCCAAATTAACCTCCAATCGCTGGTAAGTATCAGATTTTTAACATCTTGATCAATAACTGAAAACGATTCCTATAACATATATAAGTTTCTAAACTTAAAGCTATCAAGAACAAGTAAAATACAATGATAATAATTAATATTCTTAAAATAAATCGATTCTGACTACAACGATGGCGTAACCTTGATATTTTGTCTTGCATTTTTATGACATATTTTTTAGAATTTATTATTCTTAAATTTTTATAAATATTTGTATGCAGTTTGCGTTTAATGTATTAAAGAGGTAAACGTTACTTTTATTTACTTATTTATTTATTTATGCATTTCATGTCATAGTTTTAAAGTTCATTTTTGTTTAATCGAATTTTGGGGTATAGTAATGTGTCAGCAAGTGTTTATTTCCTGCGTTATGTTCTAGATTTTACACTTCTAAATCGACTTTTTACTTCAGTAACAGAGCAACTGATGTAATTTGGAATCATGCTTATCAGCCTGTTTAAGCCCTGTCAGTGATTCTAATTTCGTTCATACGTCCTTAGACGTGTCTTCCGAGAGCTGACTTTGTTAGAAAGGGCAACGAAACTCCAATGGAAAGGGAAGAAGTTAGCCATTCGGCTAAAGGCGTTTTGTTTTCATTATTCAGCTGTTAAGCTAAATGAGGTAAGAAAGGGAAAATGCACGTGGTATTCTTTTGCTTTGAAATGGAGCTATCTTTAACTAGACACTCGAAATTTCACAGTTGTAAGGAATAGATAGATATAAAAATCAGTTACAAAAAATATGACACATACGCGAAAACAATAAGACTGTACAACATATTTTATAAATCATTAAACGAAATATTATAAAATTAAGTGCAATACTATGTTACAATATTATATTCCACTAGTAAGGCTTATATACACCCTTAAATTTAACTAAGGCTTACTTACAAAGATATTAAATATATATTAACTTTGTTATGCTGAATTTACATTGGAGATGTAATTTTGAACAGAGCTTGTAGTTCTAAATCGACTGGCATTTGAATTCTTAAGATAGCTCAGCTAGAATGTACTAAGGTAGTATAAGCAGAATCCCACCTGTTCGGAAGCAAAAATTTTGATAGCCAAGTTAACGACAAGGAGTAAATCACCAACTTAAAGAAATTCTGAAAATTTTCGGAAAACATCTTTTCGAACTTTTTAGATATGCTTGGGCTACTCCTTAAATCCAAGGTCCAAGGCCCATTGGATAAATTCAAGTCCATTGGATTCAAGCGTCAGTCAGTTTAATTATTGAGTACATATTTATGTGATTCGAGCTCTTTCACTGAACTCTTGTTTGGTGATTACTACTTTGAACTTTGATATATAAGTAATCTCGATGGTATGAAATTATCCGTGTATGTTTCGAAGAATTTGCCTTACTTCCTCTTACCTCCTTGAGCTATTTATAACCGTTTAATTTGCTATTATCTATTTCAAAAGTGCTAAAATCTCCCTGTCTATTGTACGCTGTTATTAGGGAAATCTCTAGGAACCTAGCGCGTAAGGATGATAATTATCATAGAACGAATGAAATTTACTTGCACCTATAACAGTCATTAAAAATGTATTATTAATGTATAAATTCATAAATGCCTGCTATTATTTCCTCTGGCAAATCTGGCTTTCTTAAATCACCAATATTGTTTCAGATTTTAGTTACATGGCATGGCAATCCGATTTTATTACCTACTTTATAAACATATAAATTTATTTTGATATTAATAAATAAGATAAACTTTATCGCCTGCAACCATAACTAGATAAATTATTTTAAAGACTTTAACTTGGCAAGCCATGTGTTTAATAAATAGACATAATTTAGGTAATGATGTTTCGATCTATATATGTCTGCAATACATTTTGGCTAAATGTGTCATAAAAAATACAAGACAGCTTTGAAGATCTAATGGCAAACGGGAAACTTGTCTCATAATACTGTTCATCTGGGCTCTGTAAGAGCTACTTTCGCCATTTGAAAGAAAAATGGGAATAAAGAGCTTAGAAATAAATAGGCGGGACTACCTCCATCAGTGGTAACATTAGTAATCACGATCTAACGGATTACCAACATTCTCTTTTGCAATTCTGACATAAAATGTCTTTCCATTCTAAGCTCGAATATATACGAGGCTATTGCCTACTGAAATAGCTAGAAAAACCACTACATTTGGCAAAGTTCTGCAGATTCAGATTTTAACTTCCCGCCAGCTGTAGGTAATAAATAACGGTGATATTTTAAAAAAGCATAAAAATACTAGATAAACATTTTTAAGCATTCTGAAATCTAATAATGTAACTTAAAAAGCTATTTTTTAAAATAATCCCTTATGCAATAAAGAATCCCCCTCCATGATATACAATATTCACTCGCGTATTTTCCCTCCTGTCTTGCTAATATTATCTAGAAAATCGAGAGGGGAAACTTATACGAATAATTTAATTTCCGAAGCACTCGATTACAGTAAGAACATAACAAATGAAAAATAGTCATCAATAAATCGCCTGTAATTCTTACAATATTGTTTATTTAAAAGAAACTTGTACTCTAACAAGAATACATAGTAATATTACTATTATATTACATTAATAAGATACTTTCATTTCTACTTCCCATACCTTGAATGTCGTGTGCTCTTATTGTGGTTCCGCTGTTAATTTAATGTTGGGGGATCAGCTGCCTGTGTCGTGTGTTACAGCAAGTCGTCGTCATCGTCACTGTTCTGTCTGTTCTTCCACGTACAATGTTCTGCAGAACCATCAAGAGCATTAGATGTTATCGTTTTCTTGAAGCTCTCCACTATATTTCATCAACCGAAATTCGACGAACTGTAAGAGGAAATCAATCACTACATGGACGATTCTATGCTAAAATTTAAGGAAAGTTGCTTTCCGAACGTCTTGAAGAAGGGGAAAATTACTTGAATATTTAACCTTTTGCGGTCGTATGACAGACTCTCAGTTTTTTTACCGTTTCAATAGTATGTCTATTCTCAGCCACCAAACCTTTTTTACCATTCCAGGTGGATGTCTACTGTCAGCCACCAAACCTTTTTTACCATTCCAGGCGGATGTCTACTGTCAGCCACCTCAGCAAAGAACTATACTGATCTTATTATTACCATACTGATAATACCATACTGAACTATTACCATACTACATACCATACTTATTAACCATACAGATTATACCATACTGAACTATTACCATACTACATACCATACTTATTAACCATACAGATTATACCATACTGATATTAAGTCGACAATCAGTGTTATGTATTATTCACCAAAAATTAGTTGCGACCAGCGTGATACCTATGCATAAAATTAAACAACTGCAAAGGATTAAAATATTTTCCGAACATAAGGTAAAGAATATGATAAAGTAATAAGAGATAAAAGATAAAAGTAATACCGTTTTCAAAGTATGGAAGTAAGAATATTAAGGAAGACATAAGCATTCCAACAAATGTGATTATTTAGAACATGTAAGTGAAGTAGCTTTGCTGAAGTCTAACTTTGATTGCAAATAGGTTTTTAAATATAATAGTTAAAAATATTCCAAAGGAGAAGTCTATTTAAAAAAAAATTACTCACGTTTTATATTGTTAACTTAAATTCAAAGGCTTCTAAGATTCATAAGACATACTCCCTCGTATTCTTCGTGAAATTACCACTTGCTTTTTACACACTCCGAAAGTTATGTATGTAAGAAAATATTTCAGGTTAAAGTGATAATTTTTCTTCCGAATAATTGTCTGTTTCCTCTGATAAGACCACAATAGAAAAGTATATATTCTCATTTTCAGTGATTGTAATTGGTTATACCTTTCACAATAATGAACTATTCTTCTAAGAACACTGGTAAGTAAAATTTGACATTCTTGTTACCCTTCATATGCTAAAATCCAATTACATTTCTCACTTTAAAATCCAATTCAAATAGCTGTATCCCCTCCCCTTTTTTGGTGCAAAATGCAATCATTTGTAACACCAGTGAAATTCCATTCGTGTAGCAATCGTTTAATATTCTGAAAGCAGTTGTTTTACAGTAGGCAAGAAAAAATCGTATAAGTACGTTTAACTAAACTTTTTTACCACTTTTTGCAACAGGGGCTTGTGTCACTGCTAAATGATTAACAGATGAAACCTTTATTGCTCGAAATCACAGGCAGAAACATAATGTTGCTTATTTGCAGTCAATATCTGAGCAGTTCTAACATTATTTCCCAAGGGATCCAGTGCAGTTTCGAAGTTGATTGTTTAATATGTATTCGCAATGCAGAATTACGAAAACCTTTATATTTTTTTTCTCTGACTATGAATTTGAAATGAGATGCACATCAGGAACGGCATGGGTTTTTACATAGATCATTTAAATTACATATGAATATGTGCATAAATGTGTATTATACATGTTTTAATGATATATATATATATTAATTATTGATATTAATTTTCATTGCCTCCTGAAACGAAGAGTATTTCTCCCGCCTTTATGGTGTAGTGGTCAGCACGCTCGGCGCGTATTCGAGAGGTCCTTGGCTCGAGACCAGCTGAGGGCGTTGCTCATTTTTCATCTCTCCATGTATCTTTCAAAAAATACCTAATGTCTCTACAGTGGCGCCCGAACTAAAAAAGGTTGTGGATGATGATTCTTCACAACCAGAATTTGGCGACGGGGGTCCCCTAATTTCTAGTCGCCCTTTAAAAGGGGCAGTATGTAAGGTATTTCTCCCGCCTTCTTAGCCTGCCTTCGTGGTGTAGTGATCAGCACTCTGGACGCGTGTTCGAGAGGTCCGTGGTTCGAGTCCCGGCGAGGGCATTGCTCAGTTTTCAAGATTCCTGCTTCCAAAAAAAAATTCTGATGACTCTACAAAGTAATGGGAGATTTTTAAAAGTTAGCAGTTAGTAAATGTTGATAAAATGCGGCAAATTTTTAATTTTTAATATTTAAGTCTTAAAAATTTATTTCAAATATATCCCATTATGTTAGTATCACACTTCATTTCCTAGGAGATAATCAAAACTAATATTAATAATTAAATTTTATATTTATAATCTTAGCAGCAATAGCGCAGAATGTGACTTTCTAAGGCTACCTTATTTACTAATATATTTATATATATAATACGATGTTATAACACGCACATATATATGTACATAACCATATTATATGTGGTGTGTGTTAGTGTGTAAGATACAACAAAATATGATAGCTGCTTTAAAAAATAATTGGCGACTTCAAAATTAACATTCTAAATTTGGAGCTTTCCGTTTAAATTCATCCTTTCTCCCAAATTCGAGATCATCCGAAATTACGTAACGCTGCTTGAAAAAAGGTAACTAAAAGTAAAACAGACCAATTATACCTTTTGATTCACATTTGCACCTACGCAGCATAAATTCTGCTT
Source organism: Stegodyphus mimosarum (assembly GCA_000611955.2). Classification (NCBI taxonomy): domain Eukaryota; kingdom Metazoa; phylum Arthropoda; class Arachnida; order Araneae; family Eresidae; genus Stegodyphus; species Stegodyphus mimosarum. Next base: position 16,020 of record KK114518.1, on the reverse strand, counting down.
CGCGAAGAATCCTGACTTCTGCCATGCAAACATATCTGTGCCGCTTATGTTTCCCTGCCTGGAATGACGTCGCATCTTATTATCTGTGCATATAAGAAATTATCGTAGTTGCTATGATTAAAAAGTATATTGTCTTCAAGGAATTATTTTAGTGTTCCCCTGCAAATAAAGATGAGATTGGCTGAATTAGTTTGGTATCAACTCTTTCCTAACCTTACCTCTCAGTCTACCATCTACGCAGTATCAAAAGGTGTTAGAAGTTCCAATGTTTTCCTCTACACATTACATGTTATGAAATTTTTAATTTGTGAGAGGTGATGATAGTGATGAGAGCTGAATCTGAATATGCAAGGATGTAAATCATAAACGCTTGTTCTAATTCTTTATTTATGAAAAAATATTATCTATGTAAACATGTATAACTAAACAGGGGTGAGAGGACGCTCCTTTTATTCCATACTCAGCAGTTCCATAATTCTCATATTTTAGTAGTATTCACTCGTACTGCATTGGAAGTAACAGTCAACGGTTTTTTCTTTCTTATTGGGGTAAGAAAAAGCGGGGGAAAAGATGGTTACAAGGCTAGAAACGTAGAAATGAAAGATAGTATTATATAAGTATGGGGAACTTTTATTTTTTCAGTATAGAAACGTTTTATCGTTAGCTACTATTAGTCTAGTAGAGGTTTCAATTGATTAAAACTGAATAATATTTTACATCCACTTTCATCGTAATATACATATCATAACGTAATGCTGCCATTACGCATGTGTGCATTATGGTGTAATTAGTGTTCGAAAAGAATCACATAGCATGAATTAAGTTTGGAAGGAAGCATTTCAGAAAGATTTATTATAAGCTTTTTACTCTTTTTAGGACAGAAAATGAATCTAGTTAAATGAAAAAGGAGATTTCAGAGGCCATTTCAAATTAATATTTTTTGTCTGCTTTCCTAATAGCCGAGCATTTGGATTTAAAGGCTTTCATCATGAATGGCGGGACCCATTGCTCACTTAATTACCTCATCACTGAATGTTTTGTTCAAGGTGCAACACAGGGGTTAGATTGATATTACATCCTCAAGAAGTAGAGGAAGGACACACACATACAACCAAGCCTTCGCAGGATACAAAGCTGCACATTTGCCGTGTGTGTTAGCAGTCAGCCACCGTTAACTACCATATAGACGCAGGAGGCATAAATTAAACTTAGAACTTAAAATTAAGAAATTAGATTTAGAATTAAGAATTTAGACTTATAATTAAGAAATTAGATTTAGAATTAATTTAGACTGATAATTAAGAAATCAGATTTAGAATTAAAAATTAAGAGTTTAAACTTAAAATAATTTAAGTTTACTTAGAATTTAGAACTAAAAAACTATTAAAATTTGTAAGAATCAATGGCCTTAACAGACATAGTGACCGACAGCCTTATAGGTATCGGTGGACTACGATTTAGTTTAATTTTATATATTTATTTAAATTAACGTCATTGCTTTACAATGGTGACCCTTGAGTTGACCCCAAGAGAATTCAGACTATACGTTATTGGTGAGCAACACCCTTGAAATGCACCAATATGCTCTCAGAGTTTTAATATGCTCTTAGAGTCTTAAGTATATATCTAAAGTCATAGTATATATCTAAAGTCATTCACCGGTATTTTCATATTCACCGGTATATGAAAATACCGGTGAATTTTTGGTGATCCCAGATGACACTCAGCCTATATCCCATTGCAGACTGATAATCTTAAAAGACAGCAGTGGCTCAGTGTTTAACTCCAAATATCCCTCAGCCTGAAGGTCACTGCACACTCTGACCGGCGCTGGTGACATAAATCGGTATGCTTCGATTTAATTTTAATTCAAATATATATTTTTAAATGTACTGCACTACCCCAAAGTAGTGATCTGTCGGTTGACTCAAATGATTTATAAATGACCTGACACCGATACTCTTAAAAAGCACCAATATATTCCGATTCAAATTAGGTTTAAATATGTGTAAATTTACATCATCGCACCACATTGATTCCGACCTAATTAAAACTATCAGAGACCTTGACATAACTGACAGGCACTATTACTAGTTGTGTTGATGCTCATCGGTTCCTTCAATTTTATTGCAATTTAAATATTTTAATTTTACTTCACGACACCACAGTGGTAACCTATGGTTTGACTATTAATAATAGTCAGCCAATAAGTTACTGATGACCAATATCTTTGACCATAACTGAGCTATTTCGATATAATTTAAATTGAGAAATCTATCTATCTTTTAGCGTCACCTTGCACCAGTGGCATATGGATTTATTTGAAATGATCATCAACCTGTAGATTGCTAGTGACCGACATTCCTGATGGACACCAGTTTTTTCGATCTAATTTTTTAAGTTCTTAACGAAGTTGAGTTCATAATTGGGACGATAGAAATGCTTTCTGTTATTTTTAACGTCAGGTTAGGTTACTATGGACATATCAACCACTCGTCTTGGCAACTGTTTTGCCATCAAGCGTAACACAAAGGCATTCAGTTTATCGTCCATCCGCCTTGCTCATCACCAATTATCAAAGTATTACCATTGCTCGAAATGCAAGATTTTTAATTAGCTTTCACATACCTCTCGCATAACTAGTTCTGAAATTAAAAATCTTACCAACTGCAGTACTGTGTAGTCGTGTTTTTTGAGTTCTCTCTTTGGATTAAAAGAAGATATCAAATCTTTCAGGTCTAAACGCGTTACTTCTATATCCTCCTATGCGGAATCGGATTTCCGACATGTCGATTAATTTATGTGGCCCCGAATATAAAAGTATTCTTATAACAGTTTAATAACTTATTACTTCATGCAATTTGTTTGGGTATCGAATGTAAGTAGGGCAATAGTAAGAAGTATAGGTTGATTTCACACTTTCTGTTCCTTGGAAAAGAAGCACGTGAGGAAACAGACATCTCCCTTCTACCAATTAAAATACAAATTCGAGTACAGTTATCACTACGGATATTAATTGTTTATTTGTGTTTACTGTAAAGGACTTGCATGTGTTGTAATTGCGATAATTTACCGCAGACATAGCAGTGATGCCTGCAGTTATTGTAGAATTATCAGCAGTATTGATCTTATTGGTTGTTCTGCCAATGTAGGAAGATTTGCTTCTAACAGAATACTGTGTTTCGCTATGCTTTATTTATATGAGTTATTTTATTATCATTCTGAGTATGATTTACAGTATATTCAGCCAGCTTATCTTTTTTGTTTTGAGTGCGATGTTGTAGCTTTTCCTCTACGTTACAGCCTTATATTGCTTTTCGCTGAATGTGCTTGTTACTAAAGCTTCATTGCTGATTCTTCGTTAGCGCACTTGATGCTACTTCATTAGCATGAGTTAAAATAATTCGCCTTCCCTTGCTGGCCCCATAACCTCAATCTCTCCCATAATCACACAAATTACACATTCCAAATGCAGCTATATTGACTACCCGTCCACTTCAGCTTCCTCTGCGCATACCAGCTATATGATCAATTGTCCTTGTTCGCCAAAGAAAAAAAATTACATGCGGCCAAGGGCAATGTACTGCAAGGTGTCGCCTCCTTATTTCTCACCTTGTTGACAGAGTAGGATCTTTCTTCTTCGCAGCTGAAAGAACGGATATCGACATTACAAAAACAACTCAATTCTCGTATTGCAAGAGCTCCTTCCCTTAGCATTGTTCCTCCAATAGTAGCGAACGAGTGTCTATCTCCAGTACGATCTAAAGAAGCATGGTTATCGAAGTAAGTAGAAAGAAGAAGTGTCTCGCCAGCTAATAAGCTTTTTGAACACATTTTGCTTATTGAGGCTGAGGAAGAAAATCGCACGGCTTAATAAGTTAGGCATCAATTCTGAAATCAGTACCAAAGGAAATGTCCTTATTGTTAAGAAAATAAGGCCAACGAGTTCTGAAGAGCTCCTTGTGAGTTGTTAACTTAAAGAAACCGTTGAGAAATTCAAGGAAGCTATTTTGTTTCCACAGATTGCGGTCTCCCATCACCAGAAACACTGCAGTCGTAGTTTTCGGAGTTCGAGCACGCCTTATGTTTTTTTAACGGCATCTTCTTCAATTCCTAGCAATGTTATACCTCACTACTGTAGTTTTATGTTTTTATCTACATTGTTGTATGTACACATTAATTCATTTTATGCAATTCATTTACTTATCTGTTATTCTTTTATATATCTGTTTATTTTATTTTATTCACACATAAATTTATACATTTATTTCTCTTGTATATGCTTATCCGCTCTTTCGCCAATTAATTGTAAGAAATTTTGTTACGATCTTGTGCAGTCGTCTGCTCTACCTTCGACAATTAAAGTATTCGGCAATGACTTTATTCTAAGCATGTGCATCCTAGGCAGGTAATTACAGCATTGGGACTTCCTGGCCGATATGCAAACGCCCCAGTGGATTGTACGTCAGTCTAGACGGTCTCAAATTATTTCCTTTTCACGAAACGTAAAATATTTGAATTCATCATTATTTTTTACATTAAGCAGCCCTCGTTGTTTACCAAATAGTATGATTGTCCCATGACTGGCATTCTTTGACGGTCATAACAGTCCCGCCAAACTCTGTTGTAGAGCTAACGAAAGAGAACTCTAAGAAATAGCTACCTCTGCAATAACATCAGTTTCTATGAGATGAAAATGTAATAAATATCTCGAAAGGCCTAACGTCGTGTTACGACGATTATGCATTGCACTTTAATTCACTAGATCGTCTGATTGAAGGTATCAAAGGACGATTTGAAGATTTATTTTGTTTGTGTCAAGACAGGTTTCATCTTATATTAAGTTTATGTAAGTAATGTTATACAGTAAGCAAAACATTTTCTCTGAAAGTATTCTCTATAAATAAACTCATCCAAAATTAAAAATATACACGAAATATATTTTATTACTGCAGTCATGAAGAACTTAATTTACTACTACCTTCTAGTGAAATTTAGAATCACTCGGAGTTTGGTATTATTTTACTACAGCACGCTGATGTTTTGGAAATCAGTATAAAGAAGATCGGCGTCGCTCATTCCAATGCATTCGATATGTTACATTTAAATTATGAATTACAGGAAGCTGAAACTTTACATTTTCTGAAATTCATATTTTATGAATAGTTTTATTTTACATATAGGCAGTAAAAAATAGCCGATGTAGCCCAGCAGAATATCCTTTCAACATTGAGCTTGTTAAGACGAACCTTATTTGGACTCGCATTTCATTCCCTGCTCTAATTGCATAATTGCGAACTCTTTGCAAGGAGTACAATTATTTGTTTTTATAGAAAGCTGATTCTTGATCTTTCACCAAAATAGAAAACTACTTTGATGTATCTAAAATTTTTTAACTCTAGAAATTCTTTAACGATATGTTATATATCGAGATGGATTTTTATTACATACTGCAGGGAATATCACGTTGATAAATAAATGTCAGAATCTTGATTTCAACCTCGCCGAGATTAGTGTCAGCGCTGTTCATTATTAGCGTCGACACAAGGTATGGTTTAGCTTCAGAACTTCTCTTCTTGCTCTTCGAAACACTTTCTTCGTTAATGTTACTTTCAAATATGCAAAGAATAAGTTATCTACGAGTAAGCTGAAAAAAAGTTAGGAAAACTTTTCCTGTAATCATTTTGTGAATTCTCTTACAAGCCAAGTCTGTAGCTGTTTTGGAAACTCATAGTATCTAAGTAAAATGAAAAATATTTAAGAAAGAAATCTAGTTCTTAATGTTAAGGGAAAACATTAAATTAATATCGAATAAGCTCTTTCTTAAACATAAGAATATCGAATTTTGAGCTTAAATGTTTGTTTTAAATTTTCTTTATTATTTGAATCTTATATTCATTGAAAAAAATTAAGAAATATGTTACTTGTAGCAATTCTTAAACAGCAAAATTTCAATTCAGGTCAGCGAAACGGTGAATACTGGAAAACAAATGCGAAAAAGACTGAGATATTCGCCTTAAATATCTCTGAAAATTGTAAAATATGGGATTCCTTGGGTGCATCAGATGTTCCTACCTAAAAAACGCACTTGTCAGGCTTTCAGATGCTTTCTCGTAAGTTTTCAAATGCCATTTATCAAAATGCCGTTCTTTTCAATGCAGAAAGGAAGTCTATCTCAATATGGTGTGCTGTCACTAAGAGTCCAAGGAGCTCAAAAAATTTAGACAACGAAATAATATTCCGTTTTCTGAAAGGAACAGAAGCAGTAATCTAAGCAAATCTATATTATGTCGTACTATATTTGATAAACTTTATCACTCAGTTCAGAATTCAGAATTCAACGACAGATTATTCAGATGATAACAAATTCCATATTTGTTGAATAGATGTCGATGAAAACTTACCAAATGATGTCCATTTGAAACATTTTAACTTAAATCAAAAAATAGGTTTGCTTTAAAAACGGTTATCATTCGTCAGTTTTTTTTAAACAAACCTATTTCGTTTAAGCTTTAAAATGGTACCATCAAATGCCTCTTTAGAATCATAATATCCAATGTTTATGGAATTAGTTCATATATACTTTGGTATATATGCCAGTGCTTTTTACTATCCTGCTTCGATACTTCCTGCATGTTACATACAACAGATGATATATTATACGTGGTGGCCCTGTGGCTTTGTCTCTAGGTTAATCGAATCTAAGTCTACTGAATTTCTTCTTGACATCATTGGTCTACAAGACACCTGAGAACTCCGTGGAAGATATCGTCATGAGAATCGTTATTGCAATGAGCAAGATGAACACGCCTTCAGAAATTTGCGAGAAGAGGCACTAGTCTTGCACTGAGTGAACTGTGGAATAGCACACTTGTACGCAACTTTAAGCATCTACTTCGTAAATTAGGCAGTAAAAGGTAGTAAATCTTATTTTACTACCTCTTACTGCCTCTTATTACCATGCTCAAAATAATTACCACCAGTTTTTTTTTGCCGAAGGAGCTTACAAACACTCATTATAGTATTGATCACTGATAATATAATACTGGCGGTATAATACCGACTTGGCATGCATGATTCGAAATGACAAATTCCTAAATTTCATTGTTGGTATGTTACTAATTCCGACCATTTTTCTTTGCTGTAGGGCTACAGCTAAATATGTTTCATGCAAATAATATCAGTAGAATATGTTTTCGTGGATAGCGCCTTCTAAAGATAACTTAAGCTGTATATCGTTTTGAACCTGAAACGTAGTGGGAAAAATAATAATACCTGGTATACAATACTATATGCCTTAAGAATTCTTTGAACTGTTACAGGTGCATCATTGAAAATCCTAAGTAATTTGTTAATATGTCATTGATTCTTCTGCAGTAATAAAGAAAGGACTAATTAATGCCTTCGGTGTCATTTTGAAACCACGCCAATCTCAAAAATTATCACTCTCAGGTTTAGCATGTGCTTCATTTTGAGTAAGTCGAGTTGCAATATTTGCTCTCGTCAAAATTAAAACATTAAAATTAAATTAATAGAAATAAAATTTAACTGCTACTCATTGAAAAATGATGAAGAAAAAGTGTTATGTAAAAACATTAACATAAGTTGCCATGATTGCCATTTGATTAATTATATAAGTGCATTAAATTCAATTTATCAAACTTCAAAAGAAATAGGAAAACGATCTGTCCTGTTTTGCAATAAAATGTAGTGTACGGTTACATCTGACAGAAAAATCAAAATCGACGTCTTAATTTCGTAGAATTTACAAAACTATTGATCACGTCTTGTGGAAATTTACATCAAACTTCTGAAAGTTCACTTCCAAATCCTGCGAATAAGAGGGTGAGACATTTGGTGTGATACAGTTCGGTGGCCTAAAGCATTATAGTATGCACTGTATAAAGAATAACGGTAGTTTATCGGGAGAGACACTCAAGATCTGGTACCAAAAGATAGCACAAAGGATGGCATGATATGCAGGTTCAATATAAGAAGCAAACACTTCATCTCAAAGAAAGAATCATCCGAAATTTGCGTAACGCATCTTCCTCTCGAGCATCTACCAATGTTACCGTTCTTCCCCTAAGAATGTCCTGAAAGTCTTTGCAAATATTTTCTCCTTTACGTTTAGTGAACCTGAGAGTAAGCATCATCATGCACACCTTCAGACCGAAAGTGATGCATACGCTCTGTAATAATGAATTTATACAAATAGGATATGAACAAATTACTCCTTTGTCACCTTGCCACCCGTCAGAGTTTGAAGTATTAATCGAGTGGGCAGCCCCTTCTACACCTGCATTAACCCATTTCCCACTGTGGTCCCCATTTGGGTATGAGGAATGTTTGTTTTTAATGTACTGTACCCTAATTTCTGATTTTTCTCATACCTTAAAGTATATGCTTAATTACTCTTATATATATAACATTTGTTTCAAAAGTGTGCTTGTAAATGATGTTTTTTCATATCCTCATATTGGCTCAGTGAATATCTGATATCTAATATAGAAATGAAATGTTTTTTTTCTTGGAGAGGTTATGTGCATATGCGATCTGAATAACACAGTATCAAGACTAAGCAAATTGTTTACTTTATTGCTTGACAAAATATAATGATCTCCATTTGGGACTCACATGTTATTCCAGTGTAAAATTATTTACTATTTGCACTTCAAATAGGACATTCAAATAGGACATTTTCAGTTTTCTGTTGCTACCAGATTTTTCGAGCAGGTCATTTGAAGTTACAACTTTTCCTAACTATTGTGGAGGAGTCACTAATCATTTTTGTTCATTGAACAAAAGTATTTTAACAATTTCTAGGCCAGATCACGAACTCTGTGCTGAGAAACTGTTTCATCTAAAGGTTTCTTTAAATTACACCGGTGAAAGAAATTAAGAGAATTTTCATATTTGATCTACGATCTCCAGAACTACTGGACAGATTTCAATAAAATTTGGTGTGAACGTAGGTTGATATAATACAAACAAAATAAATATTCGACAGTTATAATAGACAGACATGTTCGTGTGTAACACTCATGGGGTTTGAAGGTCTGAAAAGGTCAGCGGTTTGAAGGTCAGCGGTTGCAGAAGACACAAAAGGAATGAGTTAATAGGGTATGATCCCCTCTTACAGCCATACGGACCTCGCAGCGTGATTTCATCCTGGAAATAAGGCAGTTTATCAGTCCCTGTGGCAACTGGTCCCACTTATTCAGCAATGCTCTTTTCAGTTCCTATATGGTTCTCGGAGAAAGGTTGCAAGTTTAAATTGCCCTCCCCAGAGCGTCCCAGACATGTTCTATAGGGCTGAGGTCTGGAGACCTGGCTGGTAAATCCATCCGGCGAATATCCTCACTCTCGAGAAATTCGTCGACCAGGATTCGTCGAAATGGTGGAGCTAGGCGAGCATTGTCATCTAGTAAAACACCTAGTCCAGTAAGACACCTCATCAGCCTTACATGAGGTTCTAACACTTTGTTTACATATGTGTGATCGTTAACAGAACCTCTATCAAAAGTATGCTGCTTGGTATATGCTGCTAGACCCGTAATTCAAACTATATCAGGACAAGGCAGTAAATAGTACATGGCCCCAATCCCCTTGGCTCCATTTAACATGACAACGACACGACTGTAAACGAGCTTTGTTGAAAAATGAAGTGATTGGGAAGCAAGATATTGGTTTCTTCACGAAATCTACCCTTCTTAAGACTTTGTGCAGTAGTAGAATGAATCGTTCGAGTTCCAGTGGCAGCCTGAATATCTGGCTTTCAATTCTGTTATAGTCCAACCAAATCTGCTGTAGTCGTTTCACGGTTTCTTGGGAATGATAATGATAGGAAAAGACCTATGGATTCATTTGCTGCCCTTGAAGGTTGTCTATTAACTGAATGACTGCTTATAAAGCTACTCCAAGTCCTTAAAAAGACATTGTGGAGGATATTTAGATAGTGAAAGACTTTGGAACCTTCTAGAGTCATCTGCTAGAGCACCAATTATGATACTTTTGTGCCAAAACTAATGAGTACTGATCACACTCGAAAGCCACATAAGCTTTAAACAACGTTAGACGCCCAACTTTCGACGCAGGTACTTTTAGATACATTTTTAACACGTTCCCAATTTCGTCATTCGCTTGTTTCACGTTTAAACTTAACAGAACCTCTATCAAAGATATGCTGCTTGGTATGGCATTTGCAGAAGTCCAGTTTTGTGTTCGGTTGCAGGTAATTGACATAAATAATTGTTCTGTTTTATACTAGTTGGAAACTTCATCCATACATTTTCAGGTTATCCTTAAATTTTGACAAGCAGAGTAATGATACATGAAGTTTAAAGAAGCAGTACACTGAGAATAAAAAAGAAACAAAGAAGTTCTGTATTCTGTATCTCGCGTTCTACTTGGCCGATTGATGAAATTTAATATGTGTTTTTCATGTCTCTACCTCTCAAATTATGCCTAAATATTAAATTTTGTAATTTTTGGTGAGAACTGTATGAAGAAATTTAAAAAAAAAATTATCTTGGTACATTTTTTTCTGAGTTTGCGCCAAGAATAATTCACTTGGCGGAATTCTTAATTTACAGTAAACCACTTACTTTTCTTTTTTTCATTCATGCACGAGAGGAAAAAGGTACATCGTTAGTTCATTCTTTCAAATAATTTTAACAAAGTATATAAACCACATTTTCATTATTATCGCTTGTATTAAATACTCCAAATTTCAAAACGCGCCAAAATGTAAATTCACGTATATCTTAAGAAGTTTTGAATAAAAATTCTAATTTTTTGCAGGTACCCCTAGAAATACAACTACTTCAAGATCTTGTAAAAAACTTTACAACTTATAATACAAAACGTTTTTCGAAAAATTTACAAAAAATATTTAAAAATACAAATTTTAGAAATAAATCACAAACTATGTGTGAATTATATTTCGATTAAGCCTAAATTTCGAATTCTGGAATTAGGAATCAAGTAAGTTTAATAAAAAAATATACATTAATAAATATATATCAAATTCAATTAACACCGAGGAATTAAAATTTTGAGAGCTAATTTTCTAAAAACTGCTGTTGCGATTTTTGCAAAACTTGGCAGATTTGCATGATATGAATCGTAGAATCTAATATGAAAAAAAAATGGGTATTGCATTTCAGAAAAAGTCAGAATTTGTGTCAAAATACCTATATTAGAACAATGCTGTATATAAATATAATATTGTACATATCTTAAGTTGCGCTTTTGAGACGTGGAAAACGCAAGTTGAATGTCGTCAATCGGTCCAGTAGAACGGGAAATATAGAACTGTCCCCCCCTTTTTTTTGGTGCAGCACCTCAAAAATACGTTTCGCTCTCTTTTAGTGAAGTTAAATGTATTGAAAATATTACAGGAAATACATGCTAGTAAAACATTCGGGAGGATACAAATTCGTCGTTCTGGTGTCACTGACTGGGAATATATTGTAGTATTATAGTATATACTAGAAAATTAGCTCAAATGTCCCAGATTAAATATACAAATTTTGCAGAGGTTCTAATATTTAAAATGTTTCTGAGGAATTAGGCAAAATGTGACAAAATAAAACAAAAGGAGTTAGTAATTGCTTCTGTTTAGTAAAATCTATTACACGAGCATTGTTTCTAAAGTTTTCTTTCTAAAATGATGAAACAGTATGTCTCATAGGTATCTAAAAAAATGAGATGTTCCGATAAAACTTTATTTACATTACAAACAACAGTTAAAATTCTTCTTCATTATCTGCAAAAGATATAAAGAAACTGGAAACTAAAATGCGTAGAAAGCTAGAGAAAAGGGGAAATAACCTTCATATAAATTCACAATGTATGGATATACATAAAAATCATTTACTAGCATTTAAGATTTCAAAAAGCGATATGTTCTGGCTAATACTAGTTTTACAAATATTCGATTTTCAAGCAGAACTTCGCAGCATGGGGTATCTATTATAATGTAAATACGATACAGTTTATTTAAAAAAAATGAAGTCACATAATTCGTTTGGAATTTTGAAGGCAAACTACTGCAAACTATTGATAACAGTTGGCGAGTTTTCTGTTACAACTTTCTAAAGCTAACGGAAATTGTTTTCTGAGAGTATTGTAACCCTACAAAAGAAGCGATCTGTCCATCAGGACGTGATTGATTGGCCACTCAAAGATCACGTGACACTGAACGAGGTCTCTTACTGGAGGGAGCCATCCTTCAACTCTTCTGGCCTGAACTCTTTTTTTTCCAAGGTGATCTTTCTCTTGCATTTCTATCTGAAATGGGAAGAGAGGAAAGAAGATAACGAGGAAGGAAACAATAACAAACAAACATTTAGATAGAAGTCCCTAACGAAAAAAAAAATTGTAATATGTCAGTCTTCATTGTTTTTCTTTTGTTCCTGTCCTTTGACGGTCAAGTTATTTAGTTAGTTAGTGAATTCAGTTTTTGTTGTGAGAACTAAAGATTAAGACAGCGACTTGTATTTAGTAAAGAAAAGAACAAATCTCTCTGCCAGCAGGATTTGTTAGTAACTGATGGACAAGTACAGGCAAGTTAAGAGATGTATGGTCCCCGCCAGTTATCATTTACGACGGTAGTTACAGTAGACGGTAGTTACAGTTATAAAATTGATGATAGTAATAATAGTAATAAATTAATAAATATGTGATCTGTAGAAACGATTAAATTTGTGAAGCAGGAAACATAGAAAATCAATTGTTCTCTCACTGGAATTCAAACCATGGATTGCTGCCTGGGCGCATGCTAATCACTTATATATTATAGCAGGCCGCGGAATAACGCGCTGGAATTGTATATCTTTCCCCACTCAAAGGTTCCCCACTCAAGCTCGAGACTCAGTCGACAAATTGAGGTTGTGACGAAGTGTCATCGGGTATATTTTAATTCGGAAGCTGCTGTAGAACCAAATGAGTCTCTTTCTTTCTTTCTTTTTCTTTTAAAACAGGAAAAATACAAAACCATGTATGATTTCTCTGGTGTTTGAGAAGCTGATCCACTAGCTATTAGACATGCTAATAGCTGCTACACAGAATGAAAGTAGATGAAGGAAAATGAAATGGTTCGTATAAACATTCACAGTTGAGTAGCGAAAATCAACTTCTGGACAAGCTGGCATTCTTCCCTTTATTAACATCTAGGGTTCCTCACTTTTATTCTGTTAAATTAAGTGTCGAGGAACCTAGTAAATTGTTAAGCGAATAATCGCTTAAGTCCAAGAACAGAAACGTAAACTCAAGAAGGGTTAACTACCCTTTATTTGCTCAAAATAAGATTAACAATAGATCCCTTTCTTGCATGCTCTGGCGTTTAACAAATTGAGCTTAAGTCCAAGTGGAGGCTCTGGCAACAAAGCCTGCACTTAGGCTCAAACTCAAAATGTAAGAAGATTTAACTGATGATTAACAAAAGAGATTTAGCCAAAGGTAACACAATTCTAAACTAGTTGGCCCGTAATATTAAATTAGCCAACGAACTATCAAAATAGGGCATGTAATACGGCCGAGCGAAGTAACAGTTTAGAAAGACGTAGCCCAAAAGCAAACGTGCGCTATTCGGGAATCCTAACTCTCTCTGTCGAAGTCAGTTGAACCTCACTTTAAATACTAGTTTCCTTATTATTTAACACAATTCTAAAAATTCATTGTGATAGGAAGTTATAAGTTGAAGCTAGAAGAGATAGGAAAGAAGCATTAAATTAAAATAGCTGTTATAAAATTAAAATATACCTTACAAATATTTACAAACAGAGGATAGAAAAGGTGTTAATTAAAGCTGCAAACTTAATCTGTGCTAAAATGACATACATAATACGCAGACTGAGATAATTTAAGCGTAATTTTGATGTGTGATTTGCCAACTATCATCTGATATTGTAGTAAATGGAAAATAGTTTTGGAAATAAAGCTTATCCATTTGCAACTGTTAAAAAAACCTAGAAATGGACCTTCTCATGATGGTTCGCACACTGTAAAATACCTTTTTATGAATCTGTGAATAATAATAATTTGAGCTGGTACTTTTTTTGTATTATGGGCAATATTCATGTCATTATTTCTGCCAGACGAATTATTGAAGAAAGTTGGTTTTTGTTCCGGAGGATACGTGTAATAGGAGAGAATGCCCCACCGTCAGTTAAGGCACTTCCAGCAGATAGACGATTTTACGAGGGGTATGGTGATCGGTCTGAGAAGGGTGGGTTGATCCTTATGTCAAATCGCAGCTGATACCCACATGGATGCGAGCACGGTGCATCGGTTATGGCGAACATGGTTGGAACAAGGGAATGTGGGAAGAAGGAGGAGTGCAGGTGCAGCCAGAGTGACGTCAGCACTTGTGGATCGACGCATCCGCCGACAAGCTGTGGCGGTCCCGCAAGTCACTTGTACGGCGATTCTGTAGCATGTGCAAGATATTCTAGATGTTTCCGTGTCGACGAGAACCATTTCCCGTCGATTGGTTGAACGTGGCCTGCACTCACGGCATCCGTTAAGAAGACTGTCATTGACCCCACAGCATAGACACCAACGTTTAGAATGGAGCCGGACTGGAGCGATGGAGATGACAGAATGGCGAAACGTCGTGTTCTCAGATGAGTCACGCTTCTGTTTATCCAGTGACAGTCATCGTATGCGTGTGTGGCGTCGACGTGGAGACAGATCTAATCCGGCAGTAACTGCGGAACGCCCCACTGCGCGAAAACGTGGCATAATGATTTCGGGAGCTATTGCCTACTATTCCAGGTCACCTCTAGTTCGGATTTAGAGCACTACGACGGCCCAACGATACTTGGATAATGCACTGCAGCCGGTGGCAATCCCCTACTTTCAGCTGCCTAAT
>KK114517.1:0-15797 GCA_000611955.2 Stegodyphus mimosarum | reverse complement strand
ATATAATGTCAATCGAATTCATTGACTCTTTAGTTTTTAACATTTCAATATGATCAAGTATTTCATGAATGTCATTAATATTACTTACTTTTATAGGTAACATATTATACTTATTACTGATCTGGGTCAGTGACTTATTTTGGAATGATACAGATAATAAAAGATCTGTAGTAATGTGGACTGCATAAAGCAATTTCACACATCCGTCACTGTATTCCAAATTCAAAAACATCAAGACGTTTTCTTTATGTACAATGTTCCAAAATGTAGAAAACTTGTATTTTGCACAACATGATAAAAGTTCATTAAAATCTGAAAAAGTTCTCAGTTTATTATATTCAGCAGCTGATATTTTACTATCAGCAATAGCTTTCATGACGCAGTTTGCTTCTCTTTTCATTTTCTTCTCATCAGGAGTTTCTCTGGAACTAGATGCCTGTGAAGACAGATACGATGGACAGCCGTTAAATATGCTAGGAAAAGCACCTTCCTTGAGTCATGGTCTTTCCAATGAAGCTTTAATAATCTTTCCAGTTTCTTCAATGAAAGCCGATGCTTCCCAGATGATATCCTCAGGCTGAAAATGTTTATGGCACACCTGTTAAGTAAAAGGAAGACATCAGGTAGCTAATTTCTTAAACCAACAAACTATCAAACAAGATTATATCACTTTCCTTGCAAATAAAAACAATTTCAAATAGTAAATGCTTATGGCAGTTTAAATTTTAAATGCATATAAAGAAATTAAAAATTTCTTTCCAATATTTAAGGATCAGTTAACACTGCATATAAAACATTTAATAAAAATTCTGATCTTGTTAACACATGACCTCCCACCAGGTCTTTGGCTCAAAGAGCAACGAGCTTCAAAGTATTATTTCCACTTGATTGTTTGTAAATGAAATGTAATTTGTTGCTTCAATAAATAGAAAGGTATAGACTGAAACCTATGTATACATGTTGATGGGAGGTAAAAATTACAGCTTGTAGAAAGAAAGTTTTCATACCAGAGTAAGAGTATTCTACCAAACATTTATTGAATCTTAAATTAATTAGGAAAAAACAAAGCTCTGAAATACCTACCCGAGAATATGGAGTTACTGAGAAGTCTTTCCTAGGTATGTTTCTTAGCCACTTCTCTCTAAGAGCATCACTTTTGGGAAATGAAAATATGTGCACCTTTTCATTCCCTTTGTAATTTCCTTGACAACCAGTTACACAGCATTTAAAGGGCATATTTCCTGTAAAAAAGTACAAAGATCAGTTATATAAATACTAAATACTATAACAATTTAAATTTGCACATTCAAAACATTGCATAATTATACAATTGAACTTCGATACACCAAAACCAACAGGAACAGAGGAGAATTTCAAATGTAATTTAAAATTTGAGTGAACAAGACTTTCAGAAAGTCGTACCTGAAGAACACGTAAGCTTATATAAAGATATCTATTATTATACTGAAATTATTGCTCACATCAATGATGATAATTTTGGTATTTAAATCATGCTGCAATAATGAAATGAAAATTATATCAAACTTCAGGTTAATCATGTTTAGAATATTGAACAGAAAAATATAAATTTTAAATCTGAAGAGACACATTGTTTGGTAAACTAAAAACTATTTACGGGACGTTAAAATTAATTTACTGCTCGAATACTTAAATACATTGTATGCAAATACATAGCATAAATTTAAAAGCTGCAAAATATACATCTTTCATGAGTGATGTTAATATATAAACTAAATTCACAATAAAAATAAAGAAATTTTTTACTAGTCTAATTTTTGAAATATCGAATGTTTTGATCACATTAACTCAAAATTTCCCCATTCTCATTTATACTTAAGTATATACTACACACTCACATATTTAGTGTACATACATTTGTTAATTGATGCATGTAATTTAACTAGATTTATTGTATATCATAGGTTTACTTTGAATTACATTTTTAGAAATTGTTAAGCTGTATATAAATGAGATTAGGTTAAATATTCGTAAAACAATAATGAAATAATAACAGAAACTTTTATAACAGATTATACGTAACATTACATATTGCACACATAAAATGAAACTTCAGTGTAGCACCTAAACAAAATATATTAAGTAACTTCAGAAATTAAATTAATAATAATGGCTAATCTACTAATTTAATTCAGAAACACTTACAGTGTACAGAATACGAAGATAAACATAATAGGTATATGTGTTCTTAGCAATTAACACTTAATTTAATTCAACATTAGTAATAACAAGCATTTATTTCAATGAACAAAATATAAAATTACATTACAATAAATACGAACTTACCGAGTATTTCTGTTGCTCACAAGCACGTGCTAGCGTTCCACTTTATATCACGCGGCAAAAGCAATTGCTTTCCACTTGAGAATCCAGTTTGATGCAAACCTCGAGAACATCACGTGGGCCTACTAGCTTTGACGTCACACTCGTTTCTGCGACCTGTCCGTTGGCTTTGTATATCTAGGAGGCAATGGCAAGGCACAATTTCAAGATGGCCACTACACAAAACCAAAGTAACAAGTCAAAGAATTGCACAAACTCAGTGTCCATGTGCACATCAATCTATTTTCACTTAAAAAAAAAATCATGTTAAAAAAAAAGTTACTTATCTCCCAAACTTAACAAAATTTGTAGCCAATCGAAGCTCAATAAATTGCATTTTAAATCACACAATGAAATAAAATAAAAATGGAGATACCTCTTATTGCATATACGCACTACAAAAAGGAAATATTGACTTGCCATATTTAAAAATTTCTGTGTCTCCAATTACTCAACAGCATCCAAAAACTTTCTAAAATTATCTGAACTAAAATAAGCATACTGCTGTTACCACATAAATTCACAAAAATAAGAGTCAAAAACATCCTCCGTAGTGCAGGACTGTAGGTGGAACTTCTTGCAAGATCCTTTCTTGCGACAAACCCATTCAAAGCCCTATGAATGATCTTTATATTCAACCATACGCATTTGCTTCTTATATACAGGATACTTATAATGACTACTAAGTAAACCTTCATTTACACAGCAGTCAATTAACGCTTTTTTCCCCTTTCGATCCAAATCGTACAGAAACTTCACATTTATCTCATCACATACACCTATTTTAAGGTATGCAACATAAAATAAGCAACATACTTCCTACCTGACATCCAATACAGAAATAAAGCCTTGCAAATATTTTCCATCAGTCAAATTTACCACAATCATGCAACCAATCATGTCATAATAGGGTTTCAATAACATTCAACTACTCAGGTTACCATAAATGAAACAACAATTTGGCGATAATCCAACAACTATTCTACAACTATTGCATGCACATTAACAGGATTTTCACAGGATTTTTAACGTCTGATGTACATCAAGATATTCTGGATAATAATGCACTCCCTACATTGCAACAACAAACTAGAGTAGACTTTTGTATATTTTTGGAAGAAGAGGGGAGAGTTTCAGTGTAATGATGAATCTGTTCCCAAGGGAGTTCCATGATTTAAAACTAGCTTGAATTAAGTTTCATGACTTGAAAAGATAAAGAATGAACAGTTTAATTTAACCTCATTAAATGGCTTTAGGATTGCTTGTAGCCTCAGCCAGCATGTCTTATATACTTGATTAATTTCTGCTGGACAAATGTCTTCAGTATTACAGGAAAAAGAGGAGGGGGGGATTTCAAAAAGGATGTGTCTCTTAGCTTCCACAATTTGTTCTTAATCAAATTTTCTTGTTTTCCCATAACCAAAACTTGTAAAAAGAAAGAAAATGTCAGTTTAAATAGTCTTAATGCTCATAAAGATATATGTAGTGACATTTTTTCAAACAGTTAACTTTTATAATAAAAAAATTCAGTCGGCACTATACACGACTCCCCCACTCCAGAAAAATTAGTTAATGAAGCTATGACCAAACTGATATAAGATTAATATAGTAGATTCCCAATCAATATGGTAATACCAAGATAATATCCTTGGTTAACCTAAAATCACAATCAATATCAGAAGATTAACACAAGAATAACTCATATTATGACTAACGCAAACATATTAATAACAATTTTCCTGTATTTTCAAGTAGTATAATATGATGACTAAGTTTGTTTGGTCATGTAAATTAAATCAGCATACAGAATAATGACACACAGAAAGAACGTTTTTGTTTATATTACTGTTATATTTCAATTAGAGCCAGAGTGAAACGGAAAATTAATGGCTATACACTTTAGTTACCTTTACAATTTAGAATTTAGCAATTTATTTTAAATGGTTGATTAAATAATGTTTGTTGGTAAAAGATTACGTGCAATTAAATTACCTACTGTTGTGGATAAAAACACCTAAATACTATGACAGTTGTTATCACATACATTTTCCCTTTTGTATTTCCTGTAGAAACGTTGCTTTACTCTGATGGTTTGTCATAACTTGCTCATTGTTTTGCAATCAACAAACATTTTTTAGACAAGACCTAGTTAATCTGCCCCTCATGAATTGGGAGTTGACTGTGTAAATAGCTACATGTTGATAAGTCCAGATATATATTCAGGGTATAGCCATATACAGTAAAAGTCCGGTTATCTGGCATTCAACTAACCAGAAAACTTTATTATTATTTTTAAAAAAAAACATCCGTTCCAAAAAGTTAAGCAAATTGAAGACTTGTTAAGCCATGGTATGATATGGTATGAGGGGTATAATAAAAAGGAAGCATATAAGGACTCTTGAAATCCTGCTGATAACTTCTAAAATGTGAACAGATTAACATGGCTATCTTTCAGAAGACATACAGTTCCTCTATCATTACATCCATCTTGTTTTTGCAAGAATTCATCCTTAGAAAACACCTCAGGGCTGAATTAATCATTAAGCAATATAGCATGTGTTTAGGACATCAAAGAAAAGCCACACTACTGAAAGGTCCTTAAGTATTCAGGAAAGAGGGCACCGAAAACTTTCCTATTGCTGGTTTTACGACTGAATGCATAATGCAGCTAAAAGACTGAAAGATTGAAAAAAAGTGCTGGGTTAGTCTATATTTTAGGGTATCCCTTGGATTATCGCCAAGTTCTTGTTTTGAACTTTATAATGACATGATTGGTTACGTGATTGCAGTGAATTTGACTGATGGGAATATATTTGTAAGGGCTTATTTATGTGTTGGATGTTGGTTAGGAAGTATGTTGCTTATTTTGTGCTTTACATCGTAAAATGCCTGCTGGTGGTATGATTAACCTGAAGTTTTAGAAAGATTGGGAAAGAAAACATTGATTGACTGGTGTATAAATGAAGATTTAAACGGGTTCGTTCACCTCTCGGTATATTAAGCAATGAAATTTAAGGATTTGGAAACCAGAGCTCATATCAATATTACAGAAGTTATGTGGGGCATAATAAAATGGGATTTTTTAAAGAAATGCCATCGACAGTCTGGCAATATGGAAAATATTTTTCATTTTTACTTTTGTGAATTTATGTCGTGACAGCAGTAAACGGATTCTAGTTTAGATAATTTTAAATAGTTTTTAGATGCTGTTAAGAAATTCTGTGTGTCTTGCATACCAAAGAAACAGAAATTTTTAAATAAGGTAAGTCGATATTTTCTTTTTGTATTGTGTAGATTACATAACATGTATTTCCATTCTTATGTTATTTCACTGTTTGATCTAAAATGCAGTTTATTAAGATTATATATTTTTTGTTTTAATTAGGTTTTATTGCATCATGTTTTGGACGTCACTTTAATGGGGAGGGCGTTAGACGTAAACAGGAATGACACAAAAAAATCGCCAGGGGGTACCCTGAAATATAATTTTACTAAAACGCGTGTAGATATATGTGGGGGAATCAAAATCATTCAGGCACTTACAGCCTCTAATAGTCTTAATCCTGCCCTGATATGCTTCACAGAAAAGTGAAACGTTAATATCAAAGAACTTGCCTCATTAGAAGCTCTTTGTTACTATTGGACAGAAGCATATGAGAGATTCCAGTGTTCACAATAGGCTTTTTCTGATTGCTGCAGTATGTTTAATGGTGGGAGGGATTACTACCCTAACAAACCTTCTCTTTTATATTAATGCATTTTGGGCAAAAGTCTTTATTTAAAAATTTTTAATTTATTATATTAGATTATTTGAAAAATTTGGAATTAAATGCTTTTTTCCATTTTTGATAAAACTATTGCCAAATAGAGTGATTTTGTGCCAATAATGTAAAAGCTTAGTGTCATAACATAATCTTACAATCTTCGCCTCAATTTTATGTAAAAGAGATTAATTCTCAATAAGCCAGTTTACTTTTTAGAAAGAAAATATAAGTCAACTATTATTTATCTGCTTCACACCAGTTTGAAAAATTGTTCCAATTTGGGATCCCCATTTTAAGAAATAACATGGAGTATTTCAAATGGAGATTCTAGCTTTATGAAAAATGGGAATGATATGCAAATTTTTTAAAAAATAAATAAACAATGCTGATACAATGTGAAAAATTATGATCCGATTATGAAACGAAAAATTAAAAGTTTTTTTATATTATACATCCGTGACTTGAATCTCATGATTCTAATTAAATAACAATCTTTTTCCTTTAAGCTTCTACTGGAATGACTGACACATGTATGGCAGCACCTCCACCAGCTTTCATGAAAGGCAGTATTTTATAAATCAGATAAGATGCTTCAATTTCTTATGTTGAAGGTTGACAAAATATAACGGATTTTATGAACAAATTTAATATAGTAAAATGCACTTTTTTTTTAAATCTTACAAAATTTTAAATGTAGGCTTTTGTTACTTAAGCTGATGACAAAGATCACTGTTTTTATAATTTTACACGGTGAATTTCCTTTTCCATTCATAAGATTTTCTACTGTGAACTGTGTTTTTTATATGCTCAACTCTCTGGAAATTTCACTTATTTAGAATTCATTTCCCGAGCATTCTGGATATTCGAGCTTCTGCTGTACCTAGAATGCTTTCACACAGATGATTATTTGAGTTGGACATTTGACTCTAAATGAAGAATGAAGGGTAAAAATATATTTCAGTGTAACCCTTGGCGAAAATTGGTGACATTCCTCTTTACGTCCAATGCCCTCCCCAGTAAAATGACATCCAAAACATAATGCAAAAAACCATAATTAAAACAAAAAATATATAATCTCAATAAACTGCATTTTAAATCAAACAAGGAAATAACATAAGAATGAACATACATGTTATCTAATCTATGTAGTACAAAAAGGAAATATCGACTTACCTTATTTAAGGATTTCTGTTTCTTAGGTTTATGTGGCACATAGAGTTCCTTAACAGCATCCAAATTTTTTTTTAAATTATCTAAACTAGAATCTGTATACTGCCGTCACCACATAAATTCAAAAAAGTAAAAATCTGAATGATTCTCCACATTGCTGGACTAGCGGTGTTATGCTCGTTTCCAAATTCCTAAATCTCACTGCATAATTTACAGAGAATAAAATGAAGCCATTTAAATCTTCATTTACAAACCAGTAAATCAATGTTTTCTTTCCAATTCATTCCAAAGTGTACAGAAACTTCAGGTTAATCATACCAACAACAAGCATTTTAAGGTGTAAAGCATAAAATAAGCAACACACTTCCTAACCAACATCCAACACATAAATTAGCCCTTACAAAGATATTCTCATCAGTCAAATTCACTACAATCACGTCATAATATGGTTTCCATAGCATTAAATGAATAATCAGGTTACCATAAATTAAACAACAACTTCGCAATAACCCAAGAGGTACCCTAAAATAAACTAACTAAATGAAGAATAACATACTCTGGGATACTTTCGATTAAAATTAAGACTGCATTTCTCTTTTCTGCTTCTTCTTCAACAGGTTTTGAATCAATAATTACTTGTATTAGTGTAACTCAACATCTCTTATTGTAAAAGGATGGTACTTTTCAGTTATCAGGACTATATTGAGAATGTATGTATATATGTATGTGCGCATACACAATCCTACACGCATGAAATACATACATACATTTTTTAATTCGGTCCCAATAACAGAAAAGTACCAAAGGATGTTTACTATTTTTTTTTTTCAAACTTTATAATTCAAAAATTAAAGGACACTGAAGAATAACTTTAACTACAACCATCTTTCATTTTCATACAAAAGTTAGAAACGATTTATTTCCTTTACATAATTTATATAAATCAAAGTTATGTTTCTTCCTTAGGGTTGAAATTTATTGTACAGTACTCCTTGAGTTTTGTCTGAAAAAACTGCCAAGTGGTATTGGTTGTTCATGAAATCTGGAAGCCCACTGCATAAAATAGGTTTTTCAGTAACCCTAATGTTGATAATGTTGGTGAAATTAGCCCTGGGGAAATATTTTGGTTTTCTTTAGTTTTTGTTATTAAAAAGGGGTATTTCTGGGAATATAGCCAAACGTGTTGTGATAAATTTAGATTTGGGCTATTTTTTGTAATAGTACCATTCATATGGATCCGTGTTTTTGGTTATTAGCATTGTTTTCAATTGCTATGTTTGGTTGAAGTTGCTATTATTTTGCTTGTTACTATTGTCAATGGGTTGGATGATGGCTGAAAGACATTTGATTTTTGTTTGGAAACTGGTTTAATTGCTCATAGATATGAATGAGCAGAAAGGACAAAAAATTTAATTGAATTGCTTATGTGGAGGATGCAGGAGATGGTGGTGTGAAGCCTAAATGTAGGCACATGAAAAAAAAAGGTATGTTATAAAATTGATGTTTCATTTATTGTGTGTGTGTTAATTTTTGCTAAAAGATTTGCTGTTTAATGTTTTTATGTTAGGAAAAGTGTATTTTTGGTTACTTTTTTCTCTCTGTTTGTATAATTTTGGTTATTTGTTCATCTCCATGTGCTAAGAGAGGGGGAAATTTTTTCTGGTTAACTTGATAGTTTTAACTTTGTTTTAGCTTCCTGATTTTGTTTAAGTTAAAATAGGTCGATGTGTACATGGACAAAGTTAAGGTTGTGTGCACTGCCTAGTTTGTGCATTTCTCTGATTTTGTTTAAGTTAAAATAGGTTGATGTGTACATGGACACTGAGTTTGTCTATATGTTTGACTTGTGTTTTGCATAGCAGGTGGAAGGATGGTGCCGATCCTTCGCGACGCCGATCTTGGCATCGAAAAAGAAACAATTCGCCAAGGGGTACCATAGAATAAATTTTAACCTTCTCTAGAATTATATTAATTCACCAGTTAATATTCTTCTAGAGTAGAAGTGCTAATTTTTTTTTAAAAGTGTGAATAGCAGAAAAGATGAAAAATAGTCCTGTTTTCATTATTATTTAGTGTACAGGTAAAGAAAACCTTAACCTCTCTCTCTTTTGGTCATAAAGAACATATATCTTCAAAAAAATTTTTTTGTTCTACATATAGAGTCTACTTACTACTTTGACAAATATGGTCTATGCTTACAGCCACAAGGTTTAAGGGCTTTAAAATAATTTTTCATATTTTTTTTCGGGTTTTCTTCCTCAAAGGATCCATTGGCTCTTCCTCAAAGGATCCATTGGCGCTTCCGCAGCGGATCCGTTGGCAGCGGTGCGTATTTACTCGCTAAGCTCGCGGGTTAATCGGCCATGATTTTAGTGGTGTACAGTTCACTTTGATTATATTTAAAGCATATAAATTAAAGATACATATTAAAGGCTTATAAATTAAAGTTAGCGGAAAAAGACATAACATTAATAGGTTAAACATGATACAGCATATAAATTAAAGTGTATATAGTAATACTTAGGCTTAGCAATACCTGATATTTCTTTTATTAAATTTGTATGACCCTGAAAAGGGCGTTTTTTTAACTGTGCACTTACGGAAATTGTCGAGGACTTCTTGTCTTTTTCATTAAGTATTCGATATCCTCAAAATTGTATCTAATAATAAGTGCTACTGTACATATAATAGATTAATAGATTCATTACTAAATAATACATTTAAAACATTCATTTTACACAAGCAGTTTTTCGAATGTTTCAAACGCAAAGTTGTTTTTTGAATTTACTTGTTGATAGCTTAAAAGCATTTTATTTTGAAACAACTGCCTTTTTCATAATAAATTTGGCAATGAATCTTCAGTAATATTCAAATCCTTTAGACTAGCATTGTAAATAAAACTAGAATATTATTATCTTTCAATAGTCATTCAAACTTTGATTATTACACAAAGCAATGGTTTGCTAACTTTGATGATTCTGGTAATATATGAACTATTTTGTCCTCTCAGAGAACTAGTAATACTTTTTGTTTCATTCTAGTCATCTATTGTAAACACTAAAAAGTATCTTCTGAAAAGTAATTGTCAAAATACATAAAAAATATATCAAAATTTTAAGCATGAAAACTGGTTTAATTCTTCTAAACAGCCGTGTTATCAATTATCATCATCCCATCCGCCGTATTTTCACCCCTCATTCTGTACTGACGCACCGCTAGCAAGCAGCAAAACGCTGCCGGGGACAAACGAATTCCACTGGTTACCAGTTTTGAACTATTATCGCCATTTTTGGCGGTTTTTATATTTACCAGATCCTTTGCAGAAGTGCTTCCTTTTTTCCCCTAAAAAAGTAAGGAATTTCCCCTCAAAAGTAATATGTAAATAAATAAAAGTGCAAACAATAAAAGCATGATTAAATATAATGATTAAAAAGTAAACAATAACAACATCTCTTTCCTCACTTTTTGTTTTAGACTAAACTATGGTCTAAAGAAAACAGTCTGACTTACCTTAACCATAATTATCATTATTCATGCTAGGTATTCGGATAGAAAACTTGTTTATAATGCTGTTTGTTAACCAACAAGTACAGGGCTGGATGAAGACTTTAGAGATACCCTAAGCACTTTTAGTCTACACACCTATTAACTGAACAGTTTGGATCTATATTAAACGCTCATCTGAAGTCAAGGCTGCAATTTATATCTTACAAATTGTACCATATATTAAAATGCGGCTCTAGTGTAGAATTGGGTGCCTTTTTGATTGGCGAAAAATTTTGTTCAGTTTTGGCGATGAAACCCCATTTTTGGTTACTATGAGAGTTTTAACATGGTTTTAGCTTCTTGATTTATTTAATTAAAAATAAATCAATGTGCACATGGACAAAGTCAAGGCAATGTGCAATTCTCTGATGTTTTTAAAATGAAAATAGGTCGATGTGTACATGGACACCGAGTTTGTGAAATTCTTTGACTTCTTGTTTTGGTTTTGGCCGATCTTGGCGTCAAAACAGAATCGCCAAAATACAAGGGGCACCCAATTGTAAACTTTTATCTAAAATACATATTAGTGCAGATGCACTACAGTGGACAAACTTGATGCTTTCAGAAGTCCCTTTTTGCTTAGTTCATACATACTTGTGTTCAATACAAAAGGCAATTATCATATTATATGAACATCGGAAAAAATTCTTAATTATTTACAAAAACATCCCCATTTTACCATTTCAATCTGAAATGCATCAATATTTTCATATTTATATAAAAAATAGTTTGTCATTCACTAAATAACTAATCTAGCCGGGTTAAACATGGTTACCTATATTTTTTGTCATTGATACGGCATTTAGTACAGCTTGACAGAGTCCGGTAATTTCCCAAAATAATAAAAGTTCCTCATGTATGGATAGAATTTCATTTTTTATGATATATATCGCGTATATGTCCTTTAATCTTCATTCATTTTCAAATTAATGAAAGAAATATAAATCGTAAACGGTACAGCTTGAGTATAGGACCCCATTGGCGATTTTCAGCTTGGCGCACTTTTTAGACGGTATTTTTCTGGTAACCCAGTGAAGTCTAGAATGTCCTATTTCGGCAACCCTGTTTGTATTTTTGCTAAATCTTAAATATTGATGTATTCAACAAATTTCTAGAAATTGTAAGGGCCATAAACTGGGCACAGTATAATATTTCTTTGTAAATTTACCATGATTTTGTAAACTTTACTAAATTTCCGGCATTTCTTTACTGTATTTTTAATGTAAACATGTATTCTGAACTCCTGTTTTGTTTTACAACTTAAAACTTGCATTTTCAATATTACTGCTTAAAATATGCTTCCATGTACCTGTGTATTTTCAAACGTTTCTTTCTTTTTAATTTAAACATGCATTCTTAACTCCTATTTTCATGTTTTTAATTTAAACATGAATTCTGAACTCTTATTTTCAATTTTACAGCTTAAAATTTTTATTTTCAGTATAACTGCTAAAACCATACCTCCACTTATTTATTTATTTTCAGTTTTACTGTTTAGATATATATTCTAAATTTGTGTTTAAAATTTTTCTTGTTAAAATGTGCATTCTAACTTCTATTTTCAATTTTAACTGCTTTACTTAGGCTAAACTTGTATTTTCAATATTACTATTTAAAATAATATGCCTCCTGCTGTTTAAACATATATTCTAAAATTTTTTCTGGTTAAAACGTACTTTCTAACTTGTGTTTTCAATTTTAACTGCTTTCCATGGCATGGGGTCCTATACTCAAGCTGTAAGCCAAAATTAATCAATTTATATATAAAAAAATTATTACAAAATGTGTCTATCATAGCATGTGTCCAAACAATTATCAGACTTGCATCACACATTTATCGGAATTGTTTCTTTAACTTCCAAATAATAAAAAGTACTTACATGTCAGGGTTATTTTGCAAGTAACAAATAAGAAATTCGCGCGTGAACATACCATGCGGACTACAGTCTCAAATCCCAACCAGATCCTTTTGATCTTTGCCGCCTGGTAAAGTCCACTGAAAAGAGCGGGTGTGGAAGGAAGGTTGTGGAGATGGGCTTAAACCGATAGGGATCGGGTTGGAGACAGCAGTATCAAAGAATCTATAGAGGAATCTATCAGTATTTATTCTTTCTCCTGACTGCCTTGGAGCGAAGAACATGTGTGTACGATACATATTCATTGCCTGCAGTGCGCGTCGAATAAAGCATTTTTTCTTCGCTTATCTTTTAGCTGTTATTTAATATTTTACAATATCCTTTTCAGATTTTACAAGTTAATTTTCTGTTGATTAACATGCTTAACTTGATTATTATTTCAGAACTAATCGAATAAAATATTACTGTGTGCTTATTTTGTTCAAATTGTGGTTATTAGGTATCTATTTTGAGTACCATTTTGTTTTGGTAGAATAAACTGAAAAAGTGTATTTTCTTAATATTATCGTTTTTTTTCTGCGCAATAACTCAACATTTTTTAACCTTAATTAATTACTTGGTGTTATTAAAGTCTGACTTTTTACTTTTCGGGAACAAGCGTTTCCGTTAATTACCATTTTTTCGATGTAAAAACTCTGGTTTGGGAATATTTGAAGTACTGGGCGATTGTATTGTTTCAGCGAACCTTCATAAATATGTGTTTGAAATTTGGCTATTCAGTGGGGAAGTGGAGTTATACTTTAAAAAATTGTGTTCCTCTATTTTAACAAAATTTCCGGACAGAAATTTTCACTGTCATACTACATGTTATTTCTTAGTGTAAAGGGTAACGGAGAACAGAAATTATTATGTGTGTCTGTTTCTGAAGCTTAATAGTTTTATTCATTTTAGTAATGTTACTTCATTTTATCTAAATTTCAAGGATAATCTTTTTTATTCTCATACTGCATGTTATTTCTCAGTGTAAAGGATAGTGAACATAGATTGGTATATGTAACCGTTTTTGAAGTGTAATATTTGAATAAAAGATGGTGTCTGTTCCTTTATTTTAACAAAATTTCAAAAATAGTATTTTTCAGCGTTGTATTGTTTGTTATTTCTCAATGTAAAGTGTAATAAGGGAAAAAACTGGTTTGTGCATCTTCTTTTTAAGCATGATAATTTTATTTATTTCTTTAGTAATGCATATATAGGAAGTGTTTGGTCCAACTGAAGTTATAACAAAATTTCAATTGTTATAACAAATCTAGTTTTACTAGCCCTCTGCCCCGTTGGGTGTAATTTTCAAGTGCAGAAAGTTTATTTGCAGAATTAATTCATTTCTGATAAACTTATTATCATTAATTTTTTTTTATATAACATGTTGTTAAGTTACACATTTGACTACTGTGTAATTAACCTGTATTTATGGCAGAAAATTAACTATAATTTTGCATCTGGTGAGTAATATCATATGCTTCTAAGAATATTACTTTAACTTTTGCCATAATTTCTGTATTTCAAGAACATACAACTGTTATTCTGATATACTTAAATAACAAAAGTGTTTATTTGAATCAGTTAATAGATACAAGTATTTGACAGTTATTTTTGGAAGATATTTGCCACATCGCTTCTAATAATTCATAAAATATAGGTAAATAATTTTGCGCAGAATTCAACTTTAGGCTGTGTGATTTGCATGGATAAATATATAGAAAATGTACTGAATCAGGAGACTACATGATTTTTATTGTCATAATTTGTCTCTGCTGAAGAATGTACTTTCCGCTCGGTGAAAATTGTCATCAAACTGTCCTGAGCAGGCTTTTTGTTGATAAAGACTTCCAGGATTATCAGTATCTCCTTTTGAGTGGAGGGTATGCAAACGTAGTACCCAATTTAAATTACATTGCAATTGTAATAATATTATGGTATTAATAAATGATTATATTACAATTTATGTAATTGCATTGTAATTATGTTATGTTGTATCAGTGAACTGTAATTTCATTACTTTATGCAATTATGTTGTAAATGCATAATCTAATTGTAATTTCATAATCTAATCACAAAATCAAAATAATTATAATTGCTGTTACATGTTAATTAGAGGCTATTTTAATACTTTTAAATTAAAGGCCATTTTAATACTTTTAAATTTTTGTGAAATAAGTTCCCATTAAGGTTCATTTGAAGGAAACTGTGCAAATACTAAAAAAAGAAGTTATGTTACACTTATACATTTTGTACAGTACATATATACAGTAGTTACAATGCTGCTCCATACATAGCGTCTTTCTGATAGAATGCTTTCTTGCCTAAAACCGAATGTAAATGACCATTTTCAGAATAATTGCCTAAAATAATAAATTGTAACTTTTAAAGCATCAATCTAATTAGTGGATTTTATTGAAGATAAAAAATTTTCTGATATTGGAAAGCTATAATATTTTTTTGAATTATAGTAAATGCTGCGAGACGTCAGCAGACCTAATAGCTCTAGTAAAATTCAGGATTATGGTAATTTAAAGGAAAGCGAAATAGGAATTGAATGCCAGTGTGAAAAGAAAATGCTTTCATGGTGAAATATTGGATACATGTAGACAAAGTGTTAATAGTGTGTAAGTGAAAACACTGAGGAATAATTTAAACACATCACAGCTACCTGTAATGTTTTCCATATTATCTATATTAATATTATAAATCTCAGAAATACTTAAAGATGACAGATAAAAAATGTTAAAAAAAATATTGCTGTCTGAAAATTTATAGCATAATACCTCAATGAAACTCTACTATTGAATTTTAAAATTAGAATATCAAAAATAATTTTAAAATTTAAAAACCATAATATTATTCCATTTTTTTATCGAAGTGAAAGTAACATCAACTGTATCCATGTCCTAAAGTTAAAGTTGCATTGCTATTTACCTATTTTAACACGTGTCAACTCAAAATGAATGAAATGTCTATAGAGTAGACAATTATAAGTAACTGAAGAAAAAAGAGAGAGATCAGACTAGTCAGAGCAGAAATATTCATGTTGAATTAAAATGGA
>KK114516.1:2094-33616 GCA_000611955.2 Stegodyphus mimosarum | reverse complement strand
CAGAAGGAAGTGCTGCTTCAACAGTAGAATTCATACAACAGATAGACAGTTTATTTGATTTTATGAATGGAACTCAAAACAAATTCCGTAAAAAGAAAACAGTTGCATTGTGCTGTGAAAGAAGGTTCTGCACATATTAAATTTTGGAAAAACATGCTGTCATTCGTGGGTTTTTCTACAACCACTTGCACACAATCAAGAAGGCATGTTGCAGGACCTCGTAGCAAAAGATGCAATCAAGTGGTCTTGAAAATTTTTAGCCCTGTCTGAGGAAGTGGCAGAAACTGCACTATAGGTTTTCCTCACTGTTCAAGATTGCATTACTAAACTCTTTCCATCACAAAAGTAAATTTTGAACTGTGAACTAAGTTTTTTTCATTTATTTTGACTCCTGCACCCCCATTTAACACTATAGAAAGTGAAGCAGAGGAGGATCAACAAAGTAGGTGCAATAACAATGATTTTGATGAAAGCCTAGTCACTGATTCTCCCAGCCATGATGAAAAACTTAACAATTTGTCACTAAATGTTATTGCTGAGTGTAAATGTTATTGTTGATGAGTGGATATTTATCCAGAAGAGTGTTACATTGCTTCAAGCTTAGTGAATGTGACACATGTAAAGTGGCACTCATGAATAGGGCAAAGCCTATGCTACAGCATACTCAGTTTTTACATGTCAATAAGTATAAAGATCAAAATCTACAGAATCCATCAGAAAAGATAATAGAATGCATTGCTGAACTTCTTAGGCCTAGCACTTTTTTATCTAGCCAGTTATCATCACCTGACATCTTGCAAAATTTGAAAATCTCTACTGACAGTCATCAATGTTTGAATTTAAGAACTGTGAACTTCATGCTGAAAACAAAGAGTAGTCTCATTTTAGTATATTTCGTTAAAAAGACATAAAAAAGTTTTTTTAGTTTGATAAACAAAGTGTAAGCCAATGTGGTGTCTGAAAACGTTAAAGAAAAAGTTTTATCTGTTGTCTACGCTCCGTTTTTAAAAATTCATCTTCAAGAAAAAATTGCAAAATGTAACGGAGATTTGAAAAAGCTACAAAAGGGGCAACATAAACAGAAGTGGTAGGCAGATTAAAAAGCAAAATGCATATGTACAATTTTGAGTGCATCACTGTCGAAGATGTGTGGTTTATTGTACTCATGCATTGACTACCACTATTATTGTTGTTTTTGTGGATAATAGTACTATATCAAGTAAAAGTTTGCATTTTTTCCTTAAACTGAAATGTCATTCTGTTGATGTTCTCAAAGAACAATAGCAATAATTCAATGTTATGTTATGACACATAGATTTTATTTAATTATTTTTAAACACATTTAGGTTTTACTTATTTATTTATTTATTTATTTTGGTGTTTTAAATTGATCCAAATCAAAAATTTTCACTTAGAACATTAAAAAAAAATTAGTACATTGTAGGCTTAATAATAATGAATGTGAATTTTTAATGTTCATACATGAACATATTTTCCAACATTTTATTTGGACAAGGCTAAAGCTGAATACCAAATATTTTGTTGTATCCATGGAGGTTAAACTGCTTACATGATGCTCTAAAATAATTCTCTCTTAAAAATTTTAGCTCGAAAACTATATATGATTTTATTACTAGTAACTGATTTAAAACTTCTCATTTGAAAGCAGGTTGAAAGAATGAAAATAATAAAAAATGAGGATTTAATTTCATGTGTTATTATTAACTAGCCAAATTAAAAAAAATCAAGCTGAAATACAATACAAATGCAGGTTGCATTTTTTTAAAGTGAATTTGAAATTACATCAAATGTTGAATATAAAAGTTCTTTAACCAGTCTTATTAAAATTTCACATGGTTATCACAATTTTATGACTGTTTACTTAATATTAAAATCAATAAACATTAAGAAATTTAAATTTATGTATATCTACAAATCAATATTTGACTTTATTTGATTTATTTACATGAATGTTAGTAATAATAAAATAATTAGTTATTCATGTATAAGAAACATGTATCTTCATAAAACCTAATGATTGATTAAATTACGCTATACACTTTTAAAAATATATTGGATTTTAATAATTTTTTTGTTTTAATGAAATATGCTTTATTGTTCAGTAAAAATACAGTTTTTCTATCATTATTTTTTAAAAAATATATGCTGCAAAATAAGATTACTTAAGTTTTTATTTGCAAACTTTTTTTATTGGATATTTGAAACAAATCCGTGAAAGTTACAACTTAAATTTTTGGGGAGAGAGAGAAAAAATGGAAGAAAATGTAAAGAGTTACACTATTTCTTCAGGTATAAATTAATGTAATTAATTTAGTAGTTCCATTAGGTAATGGCAATGATTAAAAGTTGTTGATTTTCCAAGTTAATTACAGTTGCTTTAATTGCTTTTGCAATTTATTTTCTATAAAAAAGGGGGTAATTGTGTAGAAACTTGGATTCAAGGCCAGCATTACAACAACACAATCTAAAAGACTGAACTTCTTCATACTGGGCTGGTAATATGTTATTTCTTCTTACATATAAACATTCACTAAATTCCTAGTAGCTTTTCATTATAGAATTATGGCTATATATTCCTTGCAATAATTTGTAATTAAAATTTTTTGCTGTAACTGGTAATAAAAGTCTATATCGATACATCTAATCATTGTATTTTATTTAAAATTATTAATTCTTAAAAGGTAACAGTTCTTTAAATACAATATATTCATTTTCTAATTTGACTATAATAATTATTTTTCCTGATAAATAATTATCTTTCAGATAAACTGCAAGCAACTAATTCAGCGGTCATTCCAAAATTTACATAAATCATTAAAACATATGAAATGACTAACAGTCATCAGATTCTAAAAATTTCTTCATTTCATGTAGTAATTAGAGATGCAAGAAATATTAATGCTCAGATGCAATATTCAGCTTGAAGTTGGATATTCAGCTATCCAGTTGCTGGAAATGAATACAACTCAAATAGTATTAATTTTAGTAAATTTACATATTTGATTCAAATAGTATTCACACTTTTAGAAATGGTCATCTTACACAGGTCATCGTCACAACAGCCGTTTGTTTATTTTGGATATTAAGACTAATTAATACAATAATGATTAATATGCTCTGATAAATGTATGAAAACTAGATAAAGAGGGGAAGTTAAAGTGAACAAACACAATAAATAAATATTTTTTTTAATCTGTTGGATATCATGATAATTAGTTAAAAACATTTTATCTCAAAAAGAGCTTAGTTTTATTATCAATCATTTTTTTATATAATATTCCATTTGTGAATGAAGAGTGTAATGTTTCATGCTTTTTCATGATCTAACACCAGTAGATAACAATATGTTTGCATCAGCCATGGGAATAGGTTAAAGCTTGAGAGTTCTTCCCAGCATGAAGACTACACAATTTGAGCTACTCCCTTTAGTGCAGTCACTGAATACTCATAGTTCAGTCCAAGATTCGAATCCTGGCAAATGGGCTGGTTGCATGGGTGTTTTCATGGTTTTTCCTATGTGTAACGTGTACACAAGTCAGTTTCTCTTAGAAAGTCCTTCATAAAAGCATCCTTCCCTTTAGGCAGATAAGTTGGTCCAGGGGTTGAAGTAGAGAATTCTGGCTAGGATCTGTACCTAGGCCATTATAGATTTATGGCTGTATATCGACCACGGGAAATCATGAACCTAGTGGTTCTGGAAGTCCCGGAAAGGTCATTTAATGGCCAACCCGATAGTCTGGCAAGTCTTAGAGCAGGATGGCTCTAGTAGCCCAGGGGTAGCACCCCGGGTTTGCTGGGTAACGACCTTTTGCGAAGGGTAGTCCGAGCGACTGGTAGGTAGCAAATTGACGACCAGTGGCGCCCTGGGCTTTCCTCCCCAAATGCGTTGCTGCCGATCCGTCCAAGGTTCTGGCCCAGAGGTTGAACCGCTGTCCCAATTTGGAGGGGGCTAAGGACCTTTAGTGGCATTAAGTTGGCAGAAAAGAGAATTCTCAAAATCTTATCTTTAGGCAGATAACCCTTGAGTGTTATAAAACCAAACTCTTTAATTCAAAAACCTGACTGCACGTCATTTTGAAAGTTAAATGATATTCCTTTTAATGCTTCTAAATGTTAGACAAAAAGATACTTCAAAG
The DNA here is from genome assembly GCA_000611955.2 of Stegodyphus mimosarum. Taxonomy (NCBI): domain Eukaryota; kingdom Metazoa; phylum Arthropoda; class Arachnida; order Araneae; family Eresidae; genus Stegodyphus; species Stegodyphus mimosarum. The sequence goes on along the minus strand of KK114516.1, from coordinate 29,459 downwards.
TGTTAATGCGTAAAAAGTGAAGAACAAGCCTAGTACTTCTGAAGATTTCCCATTTCATCCAGTAGTATTAATTGTACAGATTCATTCACTGTTATCCTCCATCGCCTTCATAAGTAACCCCTACTAACAGAATTCTTCTCGATTCATCCACTATTACCCTAACCCCCTCATCAATAACCCCTAACTACTAATGGAAAGCTGAATCTTTCCATTCATTTCCCTTTTTAAAAAGTTGTTGCGAGTCATTTGTTGAAACAGGAAATATTAGGTGATAAATGTTCATTTGCTTAATACTCTCATCCATATATTTAACTGCAATGAAATAATTTTAGAACTACGGAAAAACTATGCTTAGTCATGAAATGCAATTCTATGATGTGATATCAGTGTGATTTTTCGTCACATGTGATTATCATAAACTTGCCTTTTCGTATTTTCATGCATGTGTGTTTTAAAGTTAGACCATGACTTTATGAAACAAAATGTAATCATCCAGTGCTAATATTTGAAGGATGTTAAAAAGAAATTTTAAAAATGAAAATAAACATTGGATTTGCCGAGAAGCTTATTACAGTGTAATTTTACCAATGAAGATAACATATTGCAAAAATAAAACCATAGCTACATTCCTAATACAGGCAAGTTGAAGATAGAGAAATGTATTAATACAGTTTTGTAGCAAATTTACTCCAGAAAATTTTTAAGGTACTTTATCACTTAGTAGTATGAGATTTGGGTTTCGTTGTATTTCTGTCATAAATATCTGTTATATATGATGAAAAGTATACAGAAAACGTAAAAGAGCATCAGTTATATTTCTCTCACATTTCTTTTAGAATAAACAGCCATTTTCAAAATTGATACTGGATTAAATAATTCCATTACCTATTAGAAAATGATTATAGTGACAACCATCTATCTAAATGACACTTCTCAAAAAGACAGGTGCTATTTTTGAGAACATACACATTGGCACTGAACTAAGACTACCACATCCACAGACTGTGGATGGCAACTTTAAAGAAGCACCTTTTATAAAATATAAACACTAATTCTAATTAAACATTTATTACATTTTTCTTTTCTTTTAAAGAACTGGAAACCAGTTCCACTTCATTAATACTTCTACTTAGTTCTCTTGCTAGTTGTTCTGTTGTTTAGTTCTGCTGCCTTAAAAACACGTGAAGCAAAACAAACAGGCACACTGTAATGAAATCTAAAGTACATTCAGATATACCTATTTGGAACATATATAAAATTTATTATTCTGCCAAGAGTAAATAATCTAAAAGAAATATTGGTACTTTTTTGAACCTGATTCAGAAATATATATGTACGTACAGACGTGTGTGTGTGTTATATGCACATACAATACATAAATTTCTAATTCTGGTCCTTATAACAGTACAATACCGAAACATTTAATAAATAATATTATAAATGAAAGCTAAACGAGGTCAAAGTAGTAAGGGCAACCTCTTCTAAAAGCGCTCACAGTATCAGAAAATAATTTTCCAAGGAGCTAATAAAACAGGGAAGAGGAAATCACTGAGAGAAGGTGATGGACAAATCAGCACTATTTTGAGCTGAAGATGAATCCGCAAAGCATAAAAAAGGCACTAAGCCAGTCCCTCTAGTGGAGGGCTGTTGAAATTATCTCAGTGGTGTTTAAGAGGTTGATATCTGAATATGCACCTGCAATTGATCAGCATAATCAAAATCCTATGTACTACAAAATATATATATATACACAGTCCAGTCACATTAATGTGACCACCACGTACTTTCCATGTCAGAGTTAAATAACCAATCACAGAAGGCAGGTGGCAGCACAGTGCAGTTGAGCGTATATAAAGAGTGTGTGAGGGCTTCGGAACACATTTCAATCGTTGGCGTAATGCAGAAACGAAGCGATTTATCCGACTTCCAAAAGGGCATGATCATTGGCTTTCGGGCCAAGGGTGGAAGCATTTCCGAAACGGCTGAGTTTGTGAACTGTTCGCGTGCCGCCGTGGTAAAAGTGTACCGTGCATGGCAAAATGGGACTGTCCAAAATCAGCGACGTGGCAAATGTGGTGCACCACGGGCCATAGATGACAGAGGCGAACGACGGTTGCGGAGATGCGTTCGGGCAGATAGACGGGCTACCGTTGAGCAACTGACCACCAAAATGAACCAAGGGGCTACCAAAAGTGTCTCCCAAAGTACTATTCAGCGAACATTGCTGCGTCTGGGCCTCCGAAGCAGACGCCTGGTTCGTGCACCTATGCTGACTGCTGTTCATCGACGGCGAAGGCTAGAATTTGCACGCCAGTACAGCAGCTGGACGTCCACTGAGTGGCGACAGGTTGCGTTTTCGGATGAATCGCGTTTTATGCTCCATCGGACAGATGGACGTTGGCGTATAAGGCGTGAAACCTCTGAAAGGAACCACCCTGCAACCATTGCCGGAACGGTCCAAGCTGGAGGCGGGAGCATTATGGTCTGGGGAATGTTTTCCTGGCATTCTCTAGGTTCACTGATCATTGTGGAAGGCACAATGGATCAATACAAGTACGCATCTGTCCTTGCGGACCATGTTCACCCCTACATGCGCATTGTTTTTCCTCAGGATGATGGCATCTTCCAGCAGGACAATGCGAGGTGCCATACAGCTGCCAGTGTACGTGCGTGGTTCGAAGAGCACCAGGATGAGTTTACCGTCCTCCCCTGGCCAGCAAACTCACCTGACTTAAACCCAATCGAGCATCTGTGGGACCATCTCGATCGAGTTGTTCGCGCCATGGATCCTCAACCGCGTAATCTAGCGCAGCTGGCCACGGCATTAGAGTCGGCATGGCTCAACATCCCAGAGAACACCTTCAGGGACCTATGTGACTCTCTTCCTGCACGTCTCGCAGCAGTCCGCTCTGCGAAAGGTGGTTATTCTGGCTTTTGACAGATGGTCACATTAATGTGACTGGACTGTGTATATATATATATATATATATAACTGATAGTCATTTATTGATAAAAAAGCTATACTGTGTAATAAGGGAGAAATCCTGTAACACAAATATATAGGGAAAATAACAAAAATTATTTAATGGATTTTGAAGGTCAATAACATATTTTTTAAATATGTAACTTTTTTATGCAGTAAGTGCTATATAGCAAGTAGAACACATAAAAAATACAATGAATGAATAAAATTAATGAACTACATCAAAATTTACATTCTTTCACTCATGCTGGTCATTGAAATTTGCCAAAGAGTTTTTTGTGTAATAACTCAAAACATATGCAAGAGAATAAGATATATTTCATTGTTTTGAAAGCATTTTTTAGTAGTATAACTTTTTCCTGCCCAACATTTAACCCTGCCAGAAACAACAAATGATTAGATTGTTTGTATGGTTTTTAAATGTTGTTTCGACAGAAATTATCTACTGAATGCAAAACTCAGCCAAGGGTTAAGCCTGCAGTCAAATGGCAATAATTTATATATACCCTCAAAGAAAAGATTTTTTTCAGAGTCTCATATTGTTAAATTACACTAAAATCAGATGTTACATGCAGAGAAGAAAGCAATACAATAAACTAAAGAATGAACTAAGAGAAAATATTGTTGGCATAGGTTGCAGTGTTGACATTGTACACAAATGTCTTAAAACTGCAGTTAATGTTCTACCTATTGAAACAGAAGCTATAGTACTCAAAATTTATAAATATTTCCACATTCATTTTGGTTCGAGTCATTAAACTGAAAGATTTCTGTTAGTTTGTAGACATAGAGTATAAAAAGGTTCTTCAACATAACAACACCCATTTTCTTTCACTGCTTCAAGCTACTGACCGAATTCTTTGAAGGACTGGAATCTTATTTTATTTCACAAGAACACATTGCAAGAATGATAATTATTGTGGTGAAATGTATTTGTGGTTTCTGCAAGGGCAATTCAAATTATTTAAATTCTTGATCACAGAAAGTACAAAAGCAACTGCAAATTAAAAACAAATCTTGAGAAAAGGCTTGATTGTAAATTTATGCTTCAAGAAGGAAAAAACTTTTTAGAAAATAATGAAATCATTAATATCAATACAATTTTACAAGTTTACATTTTATGATAGGTGTTTTTTTTTTACACTAAGCTATGAGAACACTTTTGGTGAAACTGAATCTTTTACTTCGATAAACAACTGTAAATTAACACAATCTGAATCGAAGTTTCAAAGATTGTAAATTTATGCTTCAAGAAGGAAAAAACTTTTTAGAAAATAATGAAATCATTAATATCAATACAATTTTACAAGTTTACATTTTATGATAGGTGTTTTTTTTTTACACTAAGCTATGAGAACACTTTTGGTGAAACTGAATCTTTTACTTCGATAAACAACTGTAAATTAACACAATCTGAATCGAAGTTTCAAATGAAAAGAATTAATGAAAATATCACAGACAATAAATTTGGATTTTTTTTTTTTTTTTTTTTTTTTTTTAAAGAATTAATGATTTCAAAAGCATTTGATCAGATAATTATAAAATCTGGAAAAATAGAAGCTGTGAAGAAAAACGGATATATGTTTTCACTCATTTCATAGAAAATGCACTTCATTGCCCAGTCCCATTCAATGATAGAATATATTTTAAGCATGCCAAGCACACAGGCACCAGTCCAAAGAGTATTCTCAATAATGAACATCATATGGTTTGCCGAAAGAGGTACAATAGGAAAAGCTTTTACTAAGCTGCTGCAAAATTAACAACGAACAAAACTGCATGAATTTTTTATGCCACTGAAAATAACAAAGAATTTTTAAAGAAAGTTCACTCTAGTGAAAAATACTAATAACACTAATGATAAATATTAATGAATGAGGTATGTTGAGTCACTAAAAATTTATTTTAACTCACTGCTGCTTTCTTTAACATCTTTACTATAGTACACTGGTGTGCAAAACTTAAGCAACAGGTGTTCTTTTTGCTGTAACTCCACGAGAAATCATCTGATAGATATGAAATTCAGATATGAGAGACAGCATTTTGCATTTAAACGATGACAAAAGCATAGTTGCCCAAAAATGAATACAATGCATACAATATTGAATCAAACAAAAAAGGCTTTATCGAACAAATAGTGTCATTGCACATGATTGTCTGTACAAGAGGAAGAACATCAAGCAGATGTTCCTTAGTATGGGATATGCCCTCCCCTTACTGCAATGGTTGCTTTGCACCATCTCTCCAGACAGAAAGCATAGTCATCACCATTTTAATTAGATACACTAGTCTCTTTGAAATGCCACTGACATAAAAAAGGCAAATCTCTAGCGATTTTCATTATACAATTTTTCCCACAGAAAATATACAGTGGTGTGCAACAGTAAGTGCAACCCTGCTGTGCATTAAGCAACAGCAGGGTTTTTTACCATAACTCCACGAGAAATCAACTGAGAGACATGAAATGCAGAAATGAAGGAGAGTATTATGTACGTAAAGGATGACGAAAGCATCGGAGCTGAAAAAGGAATACAATGCCTACGGTATGGAATCAAACAAAAACAAGCTTTATTGAATGTATAGTATCGTGACTCATGATTGTCTATCTAAGAGGAAGAACAACAAGCAGATGTTCCTTAATATGGGATATGCCCTCCCCTCTGCAATGGTTGCTTCGAACCGTCTCCGCATACTCAGAACCAGCTGGTGCAACATTTCTTGAGGTAAGAGTGCCGATTGCTCAATCAGCATCTGTTTCAGTTGTTGGGGGTTCCCCGGAGGATGTAATCGTGCCGTAAGGCGTCTCCCCAAAGCATCCCACATATGTTCTATGGAATTTAAATCAGGGAAGTACGCTGGCCAGTCCATTCGAGTGATACCTTCACTTTCCAGTAACTTCTGAACAGCAGGAGTCCGGTGTGGCCGTGCATTGTCATCCATAAAAACGAAGTCCACTCCAATGGCACCTCAGAACAGATGCACAAGATCAAGGATTACCTTCTGACAATAGCGATCTTCAGTAACAGGACCTCTGTCGAAAACGTGGAGCTCTGTCTACCCGTTCAGCATAATGCCTCCCCAGACGAGAATTTCTGGACCACCACAACGGTATCTTTCCGTCATGTTACTGGGAGCAAACCATGTCCCAACCTCTCTCCAAATCAACTGGCATTGAGAATCGCTTGTGCTCCAAAACAACTCTCATACGTAAAGAGGACATGACTCCATTGATGAGATATCCAGTTTTTGTACTCCTTCCACCACTCTAAACGGTGGCACCGATGGCCAACTTTCAAAGGGATGCAGCGTTCAGGACGGCGTGCAAATAGGCCACCTTTGTGAAGGCGTCTGGACACAGTAAACCTCGACACTTGTCGCCTAGTTGCTGTACGCAGTCGCTGAGCTATAGCGCTGGTTTCGGGCTTTTTTTGCCTGCGGTATGATATGTCGGTGATCCACTGCAGTTATTTTCCTGGGACTGCCACCACCACCTTCCTAACAGCTGTACCTATAGTTTGGAAGGCTTTCCATGCCCGCAAAACAGCACTTTTTGTTGATTCCCAGCTTTTTAGTTATACTGGCACACTACTCGCCTCCTTGAGCTTTCCGATTATTCTTCCACGTGTGAAGTCAACCAGGTGATTTCTTTTAGCCATATTTCACGAAAGAACTGACTTGCACTCGCAGCGAATGCCATTAATTGAACCTCCGTCCTTCCTTTTGTTATAATCTTGAGTTGAGTGTGCCAACTGCACTCGTTTTGCGTACACTCACGTCGCCTCTGACATTTTATTCCTGACATTTGCATGAGCATGACCTTTCTACTGAATTGCGTATACATTGTACTGATCACAAGAACCCCTTTTCTGCAATTTCATGGCTATCTGATCAAAATTTACATTGTTGCTTAAGTTTTGTACACAGAGTAGTAATAGTACCTTTTCAGTGATAATAGTAGCATTCTTCAAGTTCCATTTTCTGTTGTGAGTATTATTTCACACTCACTTTTGAGAAAAAAATATTATGGTAAGCCTAGTTAGAGTTCTTGGTAAGCCTAGTTAGAGTTCTTAGAGGATCGAAGAAGAATAAATTGCTATGAAGAGTATGCCTTTCAGATTACTAAAAGGTAAGGTAATGTAATCAAGAATCAGAAAAGAAAGGATCAAAGTCTGATTTTGCTGAATGTCTATTTAAAGAGGTGGTGGTGGTGAGTGAAATTTTTTGGCGCAAAACCAGGAATGGTTATACCGCGCCAAACACGAGGTAATGGGACATAAGGTGATACAAAAGACAGTGAAATTAAAATAGCTTATGAATTAAACAAGTAGATAAAGGAATGTACAAAATCCAGGGGATGAGGTCATATAAAATCACAAGTGTTAAAATTAATATACAAAATTAAAATCAGTTCAAATGAGGTGATAAACACCAATATCTCTTAAATAGTAAAATAAATTATGATTGACCTCTCTTCCAATTAAATGGTCGAGAGGTAAGTCACAGCTGTTAAAATATTTCTGACGAGTACTATTAAAAGATGGACATTCAATTAAAAGGTGAAGGACCGTTAAACATACACCACATTTTGAGCACAGGGGTTCATTTTCAGCATTCAAAAGATAGTTATGGGTCATTCTGGTGTGACCGATTCTGAGTCTAGTCAGAACAACTTCCTCCTTACGTCTTCCAGTAAAATGCCAAAGTTCGATTTTAGGTTTCACGCTCTTTAATTTGTTAAAAGACTGAACATCCCAAAACTGCTGCCATTTTCCCAATATCTTTTGTTTGATAAAACTGTCATCCCAAAACTGCTGCCATTTCCCCAATATCTTTTGTTTGATAAAACTGCTAATGTCTGTGATAGGGATGAGGCGACTGGATATTTCAACAGCTGATTTTGCGACGACGTCTGCCCGCTCATTACCTTTTATACCGGTATGCCCGGGAACCCAGCAATAAAGAATTTCAAATCCGCGCCTTGTTAGGTTTAAGTTCAGTTTCAGGATATCAAAAACTACCGGATTAAGGGTGTTAGAAAAAGCTTCTAAAACTCTTAGCGCGCTGTAAGAATCTGAATAAACTATAAACTTTTTTTGCCGTAGCTTTGATACGTACAAAGGTGAATGATATATTGCGGTAACTTCAGCTGTTAAGACTGAGGAAGCGTGGTGCAAACTTCTGCCTTCTACATGGTCACCAATTACAAATGCCGTCCCGACATGACAAGTTGAGAACCATCTATCTGTGTATATTGGAACATATTCTTGATATTTATACCTGTGATCAGCAAAAAGTTTGCTGTAGATAACATCGTTAGTGTTTTTTTTCATATGATGGGAAAAAATTTCAAGAATCTGGATTCCTGCCTGTTCCCAAGGAGGAATTTCAAAGTATTGCATGGCTTGGGGGGATATATCAGACAGGGAGAGTTCCTCGATCAGAGGGCGAACTCTTAAAGAAAAGGTAGGCACACAGGATGGACGTGCATCAAATAAAGTGTCACAGCTGTTATCAGTCAAAGCTAGCCTATTAGGATTGTCAGGTTTTGATAAGATGCTAAAATAATGCAAGAGAGACAACTGCTCACGCGTCAAACGAAGTGATGGTTCATGACAATCAACATAAAGACTCTGGACAGGAGATGTCCTGAAAGCTCCAGAACAAATCCTCAGAGCTTGATGATGCACAGGATCTAGTTTTAGCAACACAGAAGACCGAGCTGATCCGTAGATAACTGAGCCATAGTCCAGTCTAGAGCGGACAAGCGCTCTACTATTTAAAGAGGAACTTTTATGATAATTGTAAATAAATAAAAAAATTTTAAAAAATAAATGTAAAATTAGGTTATATTAATTGATTATTTCACAGCACTCAATAGTTATTTCCCTAAATTAATCAGCAAGCAAGGAAGGTTACCATGCTGAAAATAATCTATTGTGCAATACGTGAAAAGTAAGACTATGCTAGAGATTACATATATAGCTGAGTGGTCAACCCGCTGTACTGTGAAGGGAAAAGTTTCGAGTTCAAACCTTACCCATATCAATTGTAAATTAAAGCTAGCTTTTTCCCTATAGTCGTCGCTCAGCAAGATCACAGAAGCTGTTAATACTTCAACGCATCAATCAACATCTGGAGCAAAATGATATTATAATTCCATACCAATTTGGTTAGGTTAGGTTATTCAATTATGGCAAAGCACACGAGGGCTATCTGCCTAAAGGGAGGGATGCCTTCGTGGAGGACTTTCTAAGGGAAACTGGCTCGTATACACGTTACACATGGGGAAAACCCCGAAAACGCCCATGCAGCCAGCCCGTTCGCGGGATTCGAACCTCGGACCGAACTACCAGTGTTCAGCGTCTTTACCGCTCGGCTGCTGGTGGGCCCCCATACCAATTTGGATTCAGGAGCAAACATTCGACAGTCAATAAGCTTTACCGTGTAGTAGAATTCATCAGCGAAGGAATGCAGCAGCATAAGGTCACTGGCAAAGGCTTTCGATCGTGTATGGCTAGATGCACTCGTATACAAACTACACAACCTGGGCTTCCCAGGTTACATCAGAAACATAATTAAATCCTACCTAACAGGTAGACACTTTGTAATTCATGTTTCGAATACACTCTCCACACATAGACCCATCCTCGCAGACGTCCCCCAGAGGAGTCTGCTTGGACCCACTCTTTTTAACATATATGTGACCGACATTACCACTACACCCAACACAGCACTTGCAGTGTATGCTGATGGCACTGCAATCCTCACACAAAGCACATTTCTTCGCCCAGCTATACAACAGTTATAAGTATACATTAACATGCTCGAGTTGTTTGCAAAAATGAAAAATCAAAAGTAAATGTTGACAAAACACAGGCAATCCTATTCACTAAAAAGATTTAAGTTCCCCAGCAAACTACAGCTTTACGGAGAAGAAATCCCATAGGCCAAGCAAGTCCTTTATCTTGGGATGATCCTCAGTAAAAACCTTACATGGGCACCACATGTAACATCTATCATCAGAAAGGTTTTGAGTTAGTAAAGTTACACTTCACCCCTTAATTTCTCGAAACATTTTACTTTCTATAGACAACAAGCTGCTCATTTACAAAAAACCGTTATGCCTCCTATATTGTGTTACGCTTGCCGAGTCTGGGCATACTCTTTTAAATCTTCAAGAAAAAAGTTACAATCTGCACAAAATAGCGTGTAGGCAAATCACCAACTCACCATGGTATGTTCGGAATTAAAAAATACATGCAGAATTACGAATTGAAAAGCTTAATTTCTTCTATTGCCGGCTAGCCCGGAAATTTTATGATAATCTACCTAATATTAACAACCCAGTTACATGGGTCTCTGATTGATATACATGATGTTGCCAATAGCAAACGGCCTATGGCCATACTCAGTAATTATCTTCACTAACTGTGATATATGTTCCTCTGTTTTAATAGAATTTAGCTTTTATTATAGTAAACAGAATGTAATTTTAGTAACTTAACCCTTAAAATCTCACCTACCTTTAAGCACCATGAGACTCATCACTTGTATTTGTTTATATGCTTAATAGTAAGGTCTTTGCAGGTTGAATCACCAGCTCTTTCTCCCTTTCCAGCTTTCTCAGATGGCATTTTGGGTCTCGTTTTTTTCTGATTGTCGATACACTATAATATATTAGACACAATTAGTCCATCTTGTACACAGTAAGACATGCCATATATTATGATCTGGTTCTCAAGTTATACACTTAACATTATTTTCAATTACTTAGCTGTTTACCCAGGCACCCTGGTGTTACACCATTTTCTACAGTGATAGAGGCGGCTACACTACTCCACATACGAATTACTGATGACAGATAATGTCCCACTTCAGCTACATTTTCAGGCAGATCATTTGCCCCCTTTTTAACTTTTACAACTTGCTCATACTGGGTGCTTTGTTGAAGAACCTTCTCATGAAATGTTTACCACTGCCTGACACCCATTTCACGTTCAAAAGAAACATATCTGTATATATGTAACATGCATGAAAAAACATGAGAATAACAGATGTACACAGTTGTACAATGAAATATGAAACCAGACCGAACTTCCAGTGTTTTTATTCACTTAAGTACCAAAACTTCAGAACAGAATGCATATACCTCTGTTATCTTCATAATATTTATGCTTTAAATTTTCACACGTTAAAACAGCATAATTCAGAAACACAAGCGGCTAATAATTGAAATGCATATCTTGCAAAATAATTCTTCGTGAATGGCATCTAAACAACTTTCATAAGGCGTAACTTCCCTGTAAATTTCTGATGCATTTTTATAAACTGCATAAAGATAGTACGACAGCCACAAATGTACATGAATAATGAAAATTTAAATGAAAAATATCCTGCAGAATCACAACGTATGCACTGCCAATTTCAATCAACAGCGACAAATGCTGGATTCTGCGGGAACTGACCGCACTCTGCACTGTTTAAGATGATCATTTCAGTCCCGCCTTAAATACGGCTCATACTGAACATATTTCTGAAACACAAATTTTTGATTATTGCATAAAGATAATTTTTTCCAACAGTTAAACTGCTTACTTTTACACTTTCCAGACTGAATATATTTCTGAAACACAAATTTTTGATTATGGCATAAAGATAATTTTTTCCAACAGTTAAACTGCTAATTTTTACACATTCCAGCTCTGCACTGCACTTATAACACTCTGCATTATTTCTGTAATACAAAAATTCCATTAACACATCAACTAATTATCTAAAACTTCATTTCAGAATAAACACAAATTTCCCCCTTCACCACAAATATTTTCTACAAAGCATATACTCTGTTTTTATAATTGCTGCCTACCTATTGTAGCGAAAAGGTTTACAAATACAATTATGTAGTTTTAATATTGAAGAATTAAACAGTTAAAATAAAACTATCAAATCATATTTCAAAAGTAAACAACTGATCATGTTTCGGTTACCAATCAAGAAATTAAAAACAGCCAAATTGATTTTGCAGAAACTTTAATTCTGAAACATTTTTGAAATGTTACCATGTGATATCAAATTTCTCCGTTATAGCCACATGTTTACAAAAGGATCCACACAGGTTCATTTCGAAGTGCTACAGCCACATGTTTAGAAAAGGACACAAATTTAATGCAAAATATTCTGGATATATATTAATTAAAAATCCATTATTTATATGACATACAACTTCTCAGATATTTTTAGTTGCAATAAACTCATCATAATCAATCAAAGAATGCGTTGCAGATAAGCTATGCCTTATGACAAGCATCGCATTCTGAAACAAAAACATTAACCAGTCCTTCTTAATATGCTCTTAATATAATAATACTTAGTACACTACAAATTCCTTAGATATCAATCACTGCAAATAGTAATAAATTTTATCCGAAGAAATCATGCATCACAAAAGAATCATTTAATCTGTCCAATTATATACTTTGCCACAGATGGCCACATGCATTACAAATAAATTCTAAATGCACTTGAATGTAATCATCACTCAATGTAATTTTTTACCTTTGTATTCCATCCACACATACACTGAACCCAAATATTTGCATCAGTGTGAAGCTCAGTATAACAAATCGTCTGCAATGTAATATACACTGTTTATACAGGTCTAAAATTATTCTACAGCTTTTCACATTAAGAGCTAATTTTTGCTCCAGACTTAAAACTTGCAACTACTGAATAATAATAATCCTTCAGGTAATAAGTAAGGTGAATAATCCTTCAGGTAATAAGTAAGGTGAATAATATTCTGTATCCTTCATGAATATTCCCAGTATGTCCTTTTCTATCACTAAATCCTCATTTTATTTGATTTCAGGAGCATTATTTCTGAATTTACAATTAAATTATCTGCCATCATCTTTTGGAAATTTACTCTGATTTGCCTACAACCATCTTTATTCAGATTGATTACAATAATCTTTTTTTAAAAGATTTAAATGACAAGAGTTAATTACTTGGCCAGAGCAACCATGTACGTTCTATTCAATGAAAGTATACACTAAATCTGAATCAATTAAACTGAGCCTAATTTACTTATTTTCCTTGCCATAAATAAACACATGCAATCCAAACAATTTTACTTCACTGAAAATGCTATCATCATACACCTAATTATTTTCTACTTCACTGAAAATGCTATCATCACACACCTAATTATTTATTTATTTCATATTTACATTTGGCTCCATAGCAACATGGATCTATCCTAATAATTTACAGCTGTGTAAAAAGCTCAGCACAGCAGATAAAATCTTAATATAGTTCATATAGTTTAAAACTGTTCACTGGATTTACATGTAAGAATAATAAGAAGTTTAATTGTACTGTTCACTGGATTTACATGTAAGAATAATAAGAAGTTTAATTGTAACTCCAAAACACATTAACAATTACTCTTTCTGAAATGCATCATGTAAGTTATCTTGTAAATATGTTTTAGATTCCTAAAATATTGTTTTTGTTTCATCATTCAATCCTTACTTTATTTAATCAGAAAACAGTATTTTTTATCATTCCTAGTTTATATATTCAACTTTCAGAGTTTGCCAAATGTAAAATCGCAGCCCTTCACGATTACACTCATCTTCATTAAGACAGTGTATGTATTTACAAATTTTTAATGACCGAAATAAATAATTGGAGATTTTCAAGTGCACCAATCTAGAAGACAGACTACTGAGTCATATATTAAGCTCATAATGTAAAATATTGGACCATGCACAGTAGTATTAATGCCGTGTTAAAGCATTGTTGCAGATAATAACATTTTAAAAATCTTTTATCAAATACAGAATCGAATGCAACTGCATTTATTTCTGTTTACTAGTTTTCTGAAGGATAATTTCGTATTTCCATTCTTATACTCTGAACGTGTCTTTAGAGAAAGCTGCTTTCACTTCGCCCATTTACTTATCGTACACATTATGTTTTTAAATTCCATACATTCATTTTAGCATATGTAATTACTATTTTCAGTATCAACAGTAATTCTGTAGAATTCAGAAAATTTTCTCCGGTTCATTTGGTCACATCAAAATACACTTTGATGAACATGCAACAATTTCTACTTAACGATATTATTTCTTCAATCTCGTGCTCCACAACCTTCAGTCATAGTGTCTCTATCAAAATGTTTAAATAACTCTCAAATATTTAAATAACTCTTTACACATGTTATCTTTATCCGATTTGAACATATTTTTTCTTGAAAGGGAAGAGATTAGATTAGACTACTAGAACAGAAGCTACTTTTATGCATATGAAGCTATTTTACCCATTCTGTAGCAAAAAAGGAAGGGATTAGACTACTAGGACAGATGCTATTTTTACCCATTCTGTAGCCAGATCACAAACAGAAATTCAACCTTCATTTTAAGGTGTTATTTCATGTATGAATTAAATGATCCTCAAAATAATATATGCTGTGATCTCAAAAGACCTTGGTAAGACTGATTTTCTAACATGCCTAATGTTCCTCAGGCTTAGATATCCATTTCTTCTCCTCCTAGCTCAATTAACATGACATGAACTAAATACAGATGGACACTGATTTCACACAGAAAAAGTAAAATTCATTAAAATCAAAAATATTTCGAAAACTTTCTTTTGCATCACAGAATACATGAAAATTTTAATCACATCATGCACCAGATGCTTCTTGCATTTAAATACTGTCACCATCAGTCTTTTAACTCAAAACATTTGCCCTCAGCAATTATCATTATAGTTGCAGATCACTACCAGATCATTGTAGCAAACATCGAATCTCTACCTTACTTACTTATTTCTTATGAGACTTCACATTGACTTCTTAGATACCTCAGATTAAATTAATTTTACAAGACATCACTTTATAAACTTTTTTTGATCAGAATATAACAAATGGCAATTCAAAATTCTTTTCAATCATATCATGTAGCATATGCTTTTTGTAATAAGTGCAATGCTAATACAGTTCCTGTTCTTTTATATAACTCAAAACACGTGCAATTCAGCAACTATCATTGAGCAAAAAAATATTTATTATAATTTATTAATTTTTTTATTAAATTTCACATTTAGCATCTTGTTTGGTTATCAGATGTAATTACTTCAAATTATCCATAAAGAAATTAAGTTGAACTTCATGTGCTACTTTTCAAACATTCTTCAGAACAACTCAGTTAAAGGATTAACATTACAGAATTTTACCATCCACAATCATTACTTTGAGGAGTTATTAAGTAATTTAAGGCACAAAATATGAAAACTCAGTGATCCCATTACAGGGACTAAAATTCGGACCTGGTTTTTATACGAGCTTCAAATCGCAATTTTATACAGTTTTCAGACGAGTTTCAAAAAGGCACAGGTAATTTATTTCTGGTAACTTAAAAATTTCTATAGTCTAGTTTATGGTCACTGAAATATGTTTCAAGAGATTTAATTTTCTACTCTCTAAGCTGCCCCCACTATCACATACAAATGATAAAGAATTCACAGAATTTAAAATAATTTACAATTTGACACAATTAGCTTCATTCTTAGTGAATAAGTGAAAATTCGTGAGAATCGAAAGTAATTTACACATGCTATCATGAAATCATGCACAAAAATTCAACTGGGAAAAGGATAAACTATGAGGATGATACTGACCTACATCCAAACAGCAGAAAAACGAGGCCTGAGACAAAAACATAACCTGCATCAAGTCATCACACATGTAACTACACCTTAGTTATTCATCATGTAATTTTCGTCTTGAGCACGAACTCTGAACTACTGAAAGAAAATTGCATGAAAGCATTGAAATTTATGCCAATTAATGTAGTTAGTCCATGCTGAGTTCTAAAATTACGAAATATAAATCTAATACATATACAAACAGTAGAATGAGAGTACTTTTTTTTTTCCCTTTCTTCTGGATCAAAGGGGGGACTGACAAAAGAACACTGAGAAAGAAAAAAAATGGACCACAGGAAAAAGAGCTAATAAAAACATGACTTTCTTCCTTTGGTTACATGTAACTACTTTTAAACTTCTCTAGGTTTTCTTATAATAGTTCTTCCATCAGCTTTCCATTATGTGAACCGAGTTCCAATGACTTGTACACACATAGGACAAAATAATGCAAACACCTATGAAAAAGTATGACGTATTTCACACCTGCAGTACAGCTGCGCCACCTGCAACAGAAGTCTGCCACTTAGTGAGCATGAAGAGGAAGGTATCAGTCTCTCAACAGCAATCACCAGCGTTGAATGCTTCGATCGAACTGTCTGTGAGAAGTTGAAATATCAGACCTGTCAGAATGTCAAAGAGGAATGATGGAGTGCATTTAAGTGGAGCATCGGTTATGAAAACAACAAACCTTGTGGGGTGTGCAAGGAGTACGGTATCAGTCATTATGACAGCGCACACAAAACAGGGTAAGGTGATATCTTTAAAGCACAACAGTGGCTGAAAATCAAAGCTGGCTGATAGGGATAGACGGGTCTTGAAGTGCATAGTAGCCCCAAAGCACATGCAATTGTTATCCGAGATAACATCTGAAACGAACAGTCAACTCCAGGACCCCGTTTCAACAAAAACTGTCAAAAGGGAACTTCATGCTGCGAACATTTATGGCAGAGTGGCAATTCGTAAGCCCTTGGTGACAGCAACTAATGCTTTCAAGCCATGCCAATGGTGCAGATATCACAAAGGCTGGTTCCCCACAGCAGTGGCAATAGGTAATATGGTCAGATGAATCATCATTCACCCTATTTCAGACAACTGGTCGCATTTATGTCTGGAGAATGCCCAAAGAGGCATTTCATCATGACTGCCGCTTGCCGACTGTGGATCATGTCCATCTTTTTGTGCAGACTGTATTCCCTGGGAAGCGACTGCTTTTTCAAGATGACAATGCCCCTATCCACACTGCTGAGTGTATTCAAGAATGGTTCGAAGAGCACAACGATGCAATTGAATACCTCACTTGGCCCCTCAGTCTCTGGACTTGAATATTACTTAACATTTATGGGCATATTTGGAGATTTCCACCTTCATCCGGACTTTCGGAATTAGAGACCGCTCTGCGGGAGGAATGGCTTAATATTCCTTTAAATATTGTCCATGACCATTATGCATCTATCCCACATCGCATTCAATCTGTACTTCAGTTAAAGGGTGGTCCAACCCCCTAAAGATTTTCCATTATTTCACAGGTGTTCATATTATTTTGTCCTCCATCTGTAGTCTTTTTATTAAAAAGTAAATAAGTGGTAAATGAATAAATGTTAATATAAACAGAAGTAGATAAGAGAAGACCTACATTGAAACTCGAACTGAAGACAGGGACCAATGGTAAATTCTTTACAACATGAGATCCATGCACATGACTAATCCGACCTACAGTCTCATGTCTGAAGAAGTGGAATATCACAATACAATTAATGCTGGAGTCTCAGCTATTGATATTATTTTTAAAGACCAGTTAAAAATCCCATGGACAAACATGTTTTAATTTCACTGAATATTAAACACCAGTCTTTAATCTGTAAAAAATGTTACATTCCTACAATACAAATTTTAAAATCCTTTACCATTAAAAGAGAGCAACTGATTAAATCGAAAATAAAACAAGACATGACTTATAATAGTGTAAGAGTGATAAGTAATATGCAGAAATTCCGTTTTTCTCTTTTGTGCATTAACTTGGGCTATAACCCATTACTTCAAAAATGTTTAAACCAACTGTACAGTGAAACATCAAAATTACTGGCAATTAAGAGATTATATTACAGCACAAGTTTCCTTTAAAATTATTATTATACTATACTCCTTTCAAAAATCGTAATATTAGTGTTCAGGTTTACGAAACAAGCTATTTTCTAAGAGATTAGATGGCTGACTAAGCAAGAACCAATCAACTGAACGAACTATTTGGCATATAATTAGCTTAGCTACTAAGTTAAAACTACTACCTTTTTGCAACATCAGTTATGTAATTCATAAGTCCCTATGGCAACTTTGCAAGGATTTTAAGTTTTACTAATGTTTATTTTATTTTAAACCTATACTATCGCCTCCCAGAACAAGGGCAAATAGATTCAGTGTATGCAAATGAGGTTGCAAAAGTATTTGGCTTTAAGCCAAGCACACATGATTTTCGTTGTCTGCCTTTAAGGCAAGAATTTTAGTTATTGCTGATATTCGAAGATGTAGTGTAATCTTTGCATCCTGCTCATTACATACGTAGTATTAAAGGGCCAATCTTCGAGTTACTAGTCTCTGTAAAGCATCTTAGTTCTTATTTAGCAAAGTTAGTTTATTCTCTTATTTTCAACGTTCTAGACCAAAAGTATTGGTCTTTGTATCCCGAAGTGTGGGAGCACCTGTAAGCTGTGATAATAAAGGGTAAATTTAAACCTCATCTTTGTTTTATTTTCTACATATGCACGAACATAGCTTTGAGTAAGCTCCTTGTTCTGACCTCACTCTGACTCACAACTCCAGTTATGTTTTCAAAATCAACCAGAAGAAACGGTAGTCCTGACAACTTCAAAATAAACTAACTCCCTGCATTACATTCTGAGGCTGTAATACAAATATGGGAGCTCCAAGCAAGACAGCTGTACTGAACAACTACAGTATCAACACCATTTCACATAAATTTTAGACGTGAGAACAATGTGCATCTCTTAGAAATATACAATCCTGCAATATCCATTGCCATTTCCAACATCTTTTACTTAAAAACATACAATCCTCCAATATCCATTGCCAACATATTGTATCTGGATCTTCAGAAAAAGATGTGCATATTTTGGCAATGGGTTACCTTATAGGATAACTTTAATTGGTTTAAAAATATAAAAATTGATTTTAAAATGAACTCAAAATTTTTTTAAACACTTGTATTTAAAAAAAGGGGAGACGAAATGGGAAATTCAAAACAAAATCAATTTCATTATTTGAAATTTTTAAAGGCTGGACTTTTGAAAAATAGGTTGTTTTGCAATTACAGCTCAACAAATTTTTATTAAAAGGGGTATTACTTATTATTTCTTCTCATATAAACCTTAAATTTTCAAACGAATTGAAGTATCACTTCTTAATTTCAACAGGCAAACTCTGAATTACTTAATTCCACAGTTTCAGGAAATGTTTTTTAAATTTCAGCTTAAGGAATTACCACTGAATCATGTACTGAAACAATTTACATAGCATTACATGCAGACTCCTACAGTGCAAAACTCAATTCAACTGAGTAAGAGAAGCAAAGCATGGTTAAACTGGAAAGCATAGATACAATTATTCATAGCTTTCCTCCCCATCATACTACTGTGCATCTCATACTTCATATTGGTTTCACATTGGGATTTCTACTTTTGAAAACTTAGGGTAAGTTTTTTCAATCCTTGAACAATATACGCAACCTATCGCACTATACAGAACTATCAATTTAATTTTACAGTTCTAGTAGCCTCCTTTTATTAAGTCTTTTATTGGCATTTTCTTTCTATACATTTCACACATTCAGTTTCCACAGAAAACCAAAATTATTCAACTGCATTTGACACACACCATTACAACTAATGAAGAAAATAATTAAAGCAAAATTATTCAACTGCATTTGACACAAACCATTACAACTAATGAAGAAAATAAGTTAAAATTAACGTACACAGGCAAATACACAAAATATTCCCCAGAAGGAAATACCGAGGGTTAATACATTACAGCCTTCAGAATAAATCATACCTTTTATGCATTTTTTGAACAATTTCTACATAGCAGAGCACCACACCGAACATAACCTGGAACACAGAAATGCCATCCTTTATAACATAGAAAAGTTTTTACCATATACTTAATTACGAAATATTTTGGACGGTCATATATATACAACGCTTAGTTACTCTCTCAAACTCGAATCATTCATACTGTATTGAAAACAAGGGTCATTCCTTAAAAACGGTCATATACACAATGCTTAGTTACTCTCTCAAACTCGAATCATTCATACCGTATTGAAAACAAGGGTCATTCCTTAAAAACAATTTAACTACTGAAGACCTTGTGAACAAACTTTTCTTAAAGCTCTTTTTTCCACATGCTTAGATCATAAATTTTAAATTTTAAATGGGGATGACAAGGTATTTTTAATTCTCTTCAATTATGAAGTACAACTGATAGATTAGTATTTTTTTACACTACAAACAATATTTTCAAAGGTCACAATTTACACTTACCACAGCAACAACTTTCGTAAGGCTTATTGAACACTGGTACCTTAGTCGGATGGGGATTTGTTACCAGATTAAGCATTTTCTCATGTAATGGTTACACATTCACAGTCAGGACTCAATAAAAGGGGTTCATTAAATGAGAGGTCACACATTGTACTCTTCAGAGAAAATAGTTTTTACTCATGTTTTGATTTCTAAATATCACAGAAACAGTTAATAACGCTTTGAGACCACTGGTACTTCCATATAAAGGGGATTCGTTACCAGGCTAGTGTTCACCTATTCACTGCTAAAATGTTTACTTCTCTCTGCTTTACAGAGCACGACTGATAGCTTCAGTTTAATTTTAGTAAAATCTAAAATATTAAAATTAAAGAAGAAGTTCAGAAAATATTACTTATACTTCTCACCTATGTTTGAGACAAACTCTTTCTTCAATCAAAGGGGATAATAAAGTTCAAAAAGAAACTTGCATAAACAACTTACCTTTTTTACACTACCAACAATACCTTAAAAGATTTGCACAATCTTCAGAGTAAATAATGCATTTTATGCATGATTTGCAAAATTTCTGCTTACTACAGCAACACAGAAAGGCTTATGGAACACTGACACATTACTGTGGTACGGATTCATTACCAGGTTTAAATATCTTGTAACATAATAGTTACACTTGCTGTCAGGAATCAATAAAAGCAAGTATCTTCTCACATAATGATTGCACATTTAATTTCAGGAATCAAGGTCTCCATTTTTGCACTATGGAATATATTCTCGGGAAATTGAGAGGTCACACATTACACTCTTCAGACCAAATAACACTTTTTACACATGTTTCAATTTTCAAATACCAGAGCAACAGTTAATAAGGCTTAGGGTACACCAATAAATATCTCTACGCAAGGGTAGAAGGTATTAACTTCTGAGTTCACATCTTCACTGCTTGGATTATTCCACCTATCTCGTTTAATTTCTAACAATTTTTAACCTTCACTGTTAGTGTTACTCCACTGAACTTGTTCAATTTCTAACGCATGGCATGACTTTTATTTATTCAGTAATGTAAACAAGGGTCGTTCTTTACAAACAACTACTTTAACAACTGGCTTAAAGCAAAGCTCTTTCTTCCACATGTTCAGATCATAATTTTTTCATTTTAAATCAGGAGGACAAGGGTACCTTACGTTCTTTCCGTTTCACAGAGTACAGCTGAGAGCTTCTCTGCTTTACAGAGTACAATTGATAGCTTAAGTTAAATTTTAGTTAAGGAGTTATTATAAAAACAAAGGAACTCTCGTATGACTATATTTTCACCAACAACTTTAATTTTCCAAGCTCAATATCTTTTTACACTATCTATAATATTTTCAAAGGGTCACATTTACGTTTTCTAAAGTAAATAACACATTTTATGCACGATTTGCACTTATCACTGCAAAACTTTTACAAGGCTTACTTAATGATACCTTTCTATGGTGGGGATTCATTACCAGGTTTAGTATATTCTAACACAACTGTTACATATGTTGTAACTTACAACTAAAAATTGCTTTCGCTTTAGAATTGTAACTCAACATTCAAAACAAATAAAATAAAGCTTCTTACCTGTCAGATGAGAGAAATTCAATCCAAGCTATTTTATTGAAGACACAGACAATACGTGACAATAAGAAAGCACTTATAAATACAGTTAGAGTTCACACATTTATTTGTTCACTATTCTTTGCAGTCTCAATCGCAATTAATTCAACTCAGATGCACAGTGGCATCTGGCTCCTGTAATTATATTTTCTACAACATATTCACTGCCAGGACTAAATAAAAGGACTAAATTAAAAGAGAGGTCACATATTACATGCTCTTATCACTGTAACAACTTTAGAAGGCTTACTTAATACTGATAACCTTTCTATCGTATGGATTGATTACCAGGTTTAGTATCTTCTCACACAACTGTCACATATTCACTGTCATGACGAACAAAAGTGCTACATTAAAAGAGAAGTCACATTATTACAATCACCAGAAAAAACATTTTTTATACATGTTTCGATTTCCAAAT
Organism: Stegodyphus mimosarum; assembly: GCA_000611955.2. NCBI lineage: Eukaryota > Metazoa > Arthropoda > Arachnida > Araneae > Eresidae > Stegodyphus > Stegodyphus mimosarum. The sequence goes on along the minus strand of KK114516.1, from coordinate 7,147 downwards.
ACCAGAAAAAAAATTCGTAACTCTTTGGGAATATCGATTACTCTCTGCAAGGCTGATTTCCTACTAGGTATTAACTTTTGCATTTACACCTTCACAGTTAAAACTATTCCATTTAACTCTAATTTCTAACAAATTCTAATGCATGGGAGATTCAGCATTTATAGAGTATTGAAGACAAGGGTCATTCTTTAAAAATAACTCTACTTAAACAACTGGCTACCTTCTTTTTTTTTTTAAAGAAAAAAGGCTCTTTCATTCACATGCTTAAATAATAAAATTTACTTTTAAATGAAGAGGATAACATATTTATTTCTCTCTGCCTTACACAGTACAACTGACAGCTTAATGTTAATTTTAGTAAAATAATCTAAAATCAAAGGAACTGCACTGACTTTACATTTTCACCAAACAATATTTCTTAATTGTTAATTGTACAAGTTCAAAAAATATTAATACAGTAGAACTCCAGAAATCCGCAATGCTTGGGACCAGAGGTTGTGCGGATTTTAGGATTTTGCGGATTTCAGGACCGAAAAGCCAAATCATAATATTCAGACTAAAAGTGCAAAATAAATAAGGCATATTCGATACATTTAGTTAAATTATTATGTACAATAATATACATTATTACATTATTATATATATATATATATATTATATTATTCATTTGTAAAAATAAGGGATACTAATAAAGCATAAATTATTTCATTTTTTTTTCACTTGTTTCAAACATTTTTCTGATAAAGGTTTGTTTTAAAACTTTAGGTGCTCCAGGGTAAGTTTTTTAAAAAAAAATTCTACAGGGTCATTTTCACCATGTTCCAAACCCTCATTAAAAGATATTTTCTCACTCCTATCAAATTCATTATCTGTGTCGGAATCGTTTTCTTGCTGTGGTGAGTTCAAAACAGAGCCAAAGATTTCATCATCAGTTATCTGATATGCCAGTGTTGGCTCATCTGAACACATCATCCACACTGAAAACCTCTTCTAGGCTAAGATCTTTTTTCTGCCACTAACACAAAATCATTATTATTCGGTAATTATGACATCATTATTGGATAAATATTTTTTCGGTTTCTGGAACCTATAAATTCAATATTTATACTTTGAGAGGCAGTGCGGATTTCAGGAGTTGGCGGATTTCAGGTCGGCGGATTTTTGGTATTTGACTGTATTACTTAACTTTAAAGCCCGCTTGCAACTTCATAAGAAGCCTAACACATCCAGAGATCAAAATACCTTCTCCCATATGTTTGAAAGGTGCTCTTACTGCAATCAAAAGGGTTAGTAGAAGTTCAAAATGAAACTTGCACAAACACTGCACTTCTTATACTACCACCAATATTTTCGAAGGGCCAATGTTTACAGTCTACAGAGTAAATAACACATTTTATGCAGGACTCGCACTATTTCTGCTTATCACAGCAACACCGTGGGGATTTGTTACTGGGTTTACACATTCACTGTCAGGACACCATAAAAGGTCATTTTTGCACTATGGAACATATTCTCAGCAAATACAAAAGAGAGATCCCACATCACACGCTCCAGAGAAAATAACCTTTTACACATGCTACAATTTCCAAATATCACTAATAAGGCTTAGGGTACACCCATACCTCTACGCAAGTGAGATTCGTCACAGGTATCAACTTTTGTGTTCACAACCTCACTGTTACAACTTTCCACTTAAGTCATTTAATTTCTAACAATTTCTACCCTTCACTGTTAGGACTATTCCATTGAACTCGTTACACTGTAATGAGGAACAATGGTCATTCTTTAAAAAAAAAAAAAAAGCTTATGTAAACAACTGGCTATTTATTAGCTTAAGGAACTTTCCAAAAGCAATGCCCTTTCTTCCACATTCTTAGACTATAAATTTTTAATATTAAATGGGGAGGACAAGTTACTACTTTACACAGTACAACTGATAGCTCACCTTGAACATTTAACATTTGGTTAAGGTGTATTTTACAAGTACAGATTTTTTTACACTATCTACAGTATTTTAAAAGGGTCACAACTATACAGTATTCAAGTTAAATAACTCATTCTATGCATGATTTGCACAATTTCTGCTTCTTACACCAACGACATTTATAAGGCTTATTTGAACATTGATACCTTACTGTGGTGGGGATTCATTACCAGGTTAAGTCGCTTCTCACACAATGCTTAAACATTTACAGTCAGGACTCAATAAAAGGCAGAGGGGTCGCAAATCGCACTATCAGAGAAAATATTTCTTACACATTGTTCGATTTCCAAATAGCACACAAACAGCTGACAACACTTTGGAAACACCGATACTCTCTGCAAGGCGGATTTGTTAACCTGTTAACTTATGAGTTCACACCTCCACTGTTAAAACTATTCCATTTAACTCTAATTTCTAACAATTTCTAATGCGTGGCAGATTAAAGATTTATATCACAGTGAGAAAAGCATCAATTCTTAATAAAATCTTTACTTAAACAACTGGCCAACTTTAGTTAAGGAACAAGGCTCTTTCCCATTCTTAAATTATAACTTCGTAAACAACATATGTTTACTTCTCTCTGCTTTACACAGTACAACTATTAGCTTAATTTTAGTAAATGAATATTAAATCAATGAAACTGAACTTTGACTTCACATTTTCACAAACCAATAAATATTTCTTAATTGCTCAAATTTAGAAAATACTACTTACCTCTACAGGACCCTCACAGCTTCATATGAAGAGTAACACATCTATAGATCAAATACTTTTCACCTACATTCACTGAGACAAACTCTTACTGCAGTCAAAGGGGATAATAAATGTTTAAAACAAAACCTGCATAAACAGCGTACTTTTTTTACACTACCAACAATATTTTCAAGGGTCACAGTTTACAGACTTCAGGGTAAACAACACATTTTACGCATGATTTGGACAATTTTCGCTTATCACAACAAATTTTTTAACGCTTTGGAGCACTGCTACCTTACTGCGGTGAGTTTCATTACAACAACTTTATCAGGCTTATGAAACACTGAACCTTACTGCAATCAGGATTCGTTACCAGGTTTAAATACCTTCTAACATAATGGTTAAACATTCACTGAACATCAGGCCTCAAAAAAAAAAGCAAGCAACTTCGTGGATAATGGTTAAACATTTACTCTGATGAAGGAAGGCCTTCATTTTTCACTATCAAATATGTTCTCAGGAAATAAAAAGGTCACACATTACACCCTTCAGAATGTAACACTTTTATGCCTGCTTCAGTTTCAAAATAACACAGCAACACTTAACAAGGCTTAGGGTGCCTCTATGAGAGGGGAATTCTGTTACCACACATTAAGTTTTGTGTTGACACCTTCATTGTTAGGACTATTCCACACATCTCGTTTAATTTCTAACAATTTTTACATTTCACTGTCAGAACAATTCTATTGAACTCATTCAATTTCCAGCAATTTCTAACACATGGCAGATTTACTCTTTATTCTGTAATGAAAACCAAACTCTACCTAAACTTCTTCCATATGCTTAGATCATGGGGAGTACAAATTACCTTTAATTCTCTCAGCTTCACACATTACAATTGATAGCTCAAGCTAAATTTTGGTAAGGAGTTAAAACATATCTTCTGTAATTTTACAAACTGAGTATTTTTTTGTACTACAAACAATATTTTAATAGGCACACACTTTACGGCATTCAAAGCAAATAAATCATTTTACGCATCATTTGCTCAATTTCAGTTCTTACACCAACAACTTTTATAAGAATTATTCAAAACTCATACCTTACTGTGGTGGGGTTTCATTACCAGATAAAGTATCTTCTCAAGAAGGATTTGCTAACCTTATTAATGTTTTAGTCCACGCCATCACTGTTAAAATTATTCCTTTTACCTCTGATTTCTAGCAATTTCAGATTCATCATTTATATTGTAATGAGTACTAGACCTTTAATTTCTAGCGCATAGCAAATTCATCACTTATACTACAGTAAGAACAATAGTCATAACCTTACTTTAAAAACTCGCTACCTACTACTATTAATTCTTAAGAATTTTTTTTTTTTTAACCAAAGCTCTTTGACGTTTTTATGCTTGTATTATTTTAAATCGGGAAGACAACACGTTTTTTCTCTCTGCTTTACACAGTATGACTGATAAATTTAAATAAGGACTCAATCTAACAACATAGGAACCAACTCGTTACTTCATGACACATAATTTATAAGAACGTATTTTCCCGCTGTCACACACTGTCAATTCGTTAAGACTTTTTGGAGTATATCGCAGTAAATATCAAAATACAATACATATCAAAACAGACCAAATTCCCAATTAATACACAGGATGATTAAACTTTACACACTCTGACCGTATTGAAATTACCTAATTTAGAAGAACTTAGCTTATATCTATCACACTCTTAACTCTACAGATTTTTCATAGTAAATATCAAAAATGACCACATTCCTATTTAATAACACAGCATTACCTCTTAAATCTGAAGTACTTTTTCTCTACCTTACTAACTCTCTCCACCAATCTGATTTAATTCACACCTAAAGAAAACCATATTCTTCAAAACAACGCTGATTTTTATTTTACACACACCTCATTCATAAAAATTTACTTTCTCTATGTGACATACTCTCAATTCGGTAAGACTTTGCAGTAATAAGAGACAACACTCAATTCGGTAAGACTTTGCAGTAATAAGAGACAACATTCTTTCTGAATACGCAAAATCACGCATAATTTTGAAATACATTTTCTCTACCTTGTAGGTAATTCTCTACAGCACTCTCATTTTACACATACATTATAAAAACCATTTTGTGGTATTGATTGTATTGTAATCACCTAACTCACAAGAATTCAGTTTCTACCTGTCTCTTAATTCTTATCTTTTCAACCAAATATTGAAAATTTTTCACTCTTGTGCTCACACCTTCACTGTTAGATTTTCGGATCACACCTTCAACGTTAAAAATATTTCACTTAGCTACACTTCTGTTAATTTCTTATATTTTAATTAAGACAATGCTCATTTTTAAAAG
>KK114515.1:351887-380236 GCA_000611955.2 Stegodyphus mimosarum | reverse complement strand
AAAGACTTCTCCTAATTCCTGGGCCCATAACCTGTTATGAAATAATTAAATATTAATCACAGGTAACAGCGTTTATTAGGAGAATGGAAAAAGCAACCATTCAAACTATACAGCGATCAACTTCAGTACTGCGACATAACTGAAATTCAGAGCTCGCGTTGGCAGACCGCCAAAACATTACGTCACTTAGCCGCTCTGAGAGCATAAGCTAATACAGGAAAAAAATAACATTAATCATTGCATCTCGTGACAGTTGGAGGTATAAAATATCAACACACGTGCGATATAAATTGGCAAGATAAATATAATTTGGGAAATTGCAATTATGAATAACTGTTAGTAGTCTTAGTGCGTGTTGTAGCTTTTGTTGACAATAAAGTAAAGACTGTAAGTAGACGCAATTTAAAATTAGGTTATAGAAAAGAAAAGCCTTCGCGGAAGACTTTCTGTAGAAAAGTCACGTTATACATGAGAAAATCGTGGTGCCCAACCTTCTAATTCGCCTGTTTGCCTGGTATTTCACACAGGTCGAATTACCAGTGTTCAGAGAGTTTACCACTTAGCCGTTGGTGGACCCAGACAGTTAGAAGATCAGTGGCTTGAATTTAGGCTAAAGTACGGCAGATTTATCTTACTCCAAACACAAAAGGATTTAATCATGCGAATATATATTGTTTATCAAGTCATAGAATTTAAACAAGCAATGCATTCCTCAACCGTTTTCACTAGCTATTTGCGTGAGCAGTAGCAGTTCGTAATTAATAATTAATAAAAATCTGATGTGTACACCACATGACTTCTTTGTACAGAATATTAAATTATACGCATATTGCATTTTAAACTTATGGGATTGAATTAAATTTACTTAGTCGATAGCGCATAAACCACCAATAGAATAAATGCGCTCTTTAAAATGATATATATTTGTTTACCATAGCTACACTCTGGCGCTAGGTTCACTTAACAGCTTTATATCTCATTCATTTTATAACTCAGAATGCACAAAAGCTATGCATATAATCTGAATAATTGTCTAATCATTCCCAAATGTTCTATACAAATACTATAATAAATCTAAAACGATGTGTAAACGAAATTAAACAAATGAACAAAAAGAAAAGAAAGAAACAGTTTTTCACAGACGATTTAGTATTTCTCATTCAATTAATTCAGTTATCACTTCACGGCAAGACAAAAATACATAAAAACTCAAAATATCTGCGAAAAGTAAATCGAAGTAAATCTTGAACACTTATTTCCTCGAATAAATTCCAGAATAGATTAAGCATGGTTTAATTCGCAATAATAAAAGAAAGCGTTATCTTTGTTGTTGCGAAGCTTAGTTTTTCTAGATTGGCAACAAATCCACTATTCTGCTAAGTTTCAAACATAAGCAAATATGGCTGATATGCTAATAATAATTAGGCTTCGCCGCATTTAAACAACTTTTAAATTGTTGATATTTCTACAAATGTTGCACGCAGATTTACTAAAGGCATAAAAGTTAACCGGAAGATAGGAACAACATAATTCAATCATTTTTAACGGAAAAAAAGCACAATTTACAAACATATAAGAATAAAGAAACTAAGATCATTGAGCCGATTAACATAGTGTATATATGCAACCAAAATATGAGGTGAACATCTACAAGTTATAGCAGTCCTATATACAAAATTTCAACGTTCTGAGGCTACTCGTTTTTGAGTTATGCAAGATACATACATACGTACGTACGCACAGACGCCACGAAAAAATCTCTTTAGAATCAGTTTTAAATCAGTTTTGTAATTTTTTGGGGGAAAATGAGTCTTTTATTCTGTTCTTACGTACGAATGTCACTCAAAAACATAGTTAAATTGCATTCGATAGCGGTCAAAATGGATATTTTCGTTAAAATATTGATACCCGAAATTTTTCGCGATTGCGATTCTTCCTTTTTACTTCGCACAATGAAGTAATAATAGAGGTGAAGAGTTGAGTTTATTCCTTTTAAATCGCTTAGTTTGATAATCAGTAACAGATATAAAATTTGAAAGAAAAATGAAATAATTTACCTTTTGCCGACTGGCAACACATTGCCACGTAGAAGGTAAAAATATTTTATTTCGTACTATGGCAACACAACCACAAATTGCTAAGTTAATTGATTAAATCTTAAGTATCTTATCCTTTGCCGAACGGCATGCATATAAGCATTCTGTACCGCGCCACGCGCATAGGGAAAATCCATCCTCATGATTTGATACGGCTTCCAATGACATCACTTCTTCTACGCTTAGGAACGCCTTGATTTTGCTTGGGCTCGAAAGTACACCTCCATGCCGTTTGTTTACAATTTGAGAGCAGTACCGAAAAGATTATTACCGTTAATGACGTGCGTTGAATTTTTGTTGCCGATCACAGTTATTATAAAAGTGTAGTATGATGAATTTAATACAAAAATTTAGTGCTTTATTTCATAGAGAGGAAAATCAGAATTTCTTTTAGTGGGCTAACTCCGTAATAATATTAGGTACAGAGGTTTTTAAAAAATGCATTCTTAATTTAAAAGCCTTCATATTAAAGATTTTGTGATTATTAATTCATCGTTTCATGTTCATTAAATATAGATTCTTTGTAGATGCAATCTTCGAAAGCATAGGACAATTCAGGTTTCGTAAACAGCAAAAACGTTGGCAGCTAACATAATACACAGTAAATTCACGATATTTGTAGTCAGTCTAAAAAAGTAAAATTTATTTTTGAAGTTAGAATGCTATAGATTTGAAGTACAGAAATAGAGATAACTATGTATAAATTGAATATTTCCCATGAATATGTACTTTATGAGCATTGCCCATTTTTTAAAGTGTAAAATCTTTCGTACATTTAAAGAAAAATAGTGTTTATCAGAGAAGAAAGTTTCTTTTCTTATACACATGTATTCAGCGAATATACTGAATGCGCTTTTCTCCTCCATTTAAGGCAACAGAATATTAGAAGTGTGGAAGACATGAACATTAACATGTAAATAACATATACAGTTGCAAAGGAAATATTTTCTGCAATGTGAAAGGAACAGAATGCAACAAAATTTCACACTTACTAGCACATGCGCCTTTACATTTGAGTCGAGATCATCGTGTAATTTAATGTATTTTGTGTTTTGTTCTTTGCACTAAATATATAAACTCAGTTATTTATATAATCTAAGCATTTAAGATTGCATCTGATATTAACAGCATCTTTGAAGGATTTTATAATTTTATTATTCCATAAACAGGATGCCATCTGTAGAAGGTGCATGTCAATTTTTTCGTGTGGCATTATTATTCAAAGAATACAAATGATTAAGATACAATAACAAGTCGAACAAATATTAATTTAGAAGTCAAATTCTTCTAAATTAATACAAATGATAATTTTCATTCACTTACGCGCGTCATTCAACGCAAACAAAACTGTCAGAATCCCGCCTAAACGTCATTACCCCATAAGAAAATGATGTCATTGGAAAGTCAGTCCAATCATAAGTACGGATTTTTCCCTATGCGCGTGGCGCGGTACAGAATGCTTATATGCGAACGGCATTACATCGAGTTTAAATTGCTGTATTATTAACCACATTTTGTTAATTTTGCATAAAGCATAGAATGAATTAAAATCAAATTTAAAATTCAAAATCTGAGCTTGAGGGGCGAATGATAAAACCGCTTACATTGTTAATAAATACCGGACAGAGTAAAAAATAAAATATCTAACGTTAGGCCGAACGCACAGGCGATGTAAAATAATTATTTTATTTCAGGCAGTGGCAACCCATTTTTTTATATGGTTGAGTTTTCTTATAAAATTTAAAACATAAATATCTTACGCTTTGCCAAGTGGCAACACATGGCTTTTAAATCTCTTCGTTTGTTAATCAATAACAGGCGGAATAAATTCGAAAGCAAAATTAAGTATCTTGCGCTTTGTCGTGCGGGTAACTAACTCACTTACCTCGGAATTACTGGGGAGGGCAAAACAATTTAAGGAAAGCATGTGTTTTTAGCCACGTCCAGGCGATTGGCATTTTGAGTTGCATTTATTTTAGCTTGACTCTCACAGTGAAGAAGCAGAATAAATTAAAAATATATCTGTACCTTAACAATTCAAAATCTTTAATTATCTTAACCAAGAAAATCACCAGATGAATCAATTTAACTTGTAAGGGAACTTGTTGAAATTAGTTAAGTCCCAGATGGGTATTACAAGATTAAAATTATATTAGTTACATTATTTCAATTTTATTACTTAACATTTAATTCTATAAACTGGTTTTCTATTTTATAAAATTAGTGCTGTAAATATACAGATTTATATTACTAACATTACACCTATTACTGCAAAGTATACACACTAGTTTATATTTTTGTAAACTAATATTTACATCATCCAATGTATAACTATTAAAATTACATAACATCACTTAAAAATAACACTGGCATATTGTCATTTAGGTGTATGCGTGCGTGATATGCGTGTATGCGTTTAGCCCAAAAGGGCTAAACACGACTTTGCGTTGTTTCAGTTCAATACGTTATTTCACTTTTCATTTGATTCTGTTGCCAACGTAACGTAAACACGTGCGATATTGTTCTTTCTTATGAATCTATCTGTTATTCGTTACAAAGCTAAACTATTTAAAAGTAATAAATGCAGTTCTTAAGAAAATTGCTTTTTTTAATTTTTGAATGTAAGTCAAAAAGTTTTCATTACATGCATTCATTACATTCATTGTTGTCGTAACTACCCGCTTGCGAGGCCAACCGCCTGAAATATTCATCATAAAAAAGAGAATATGTATGATGATCTTAACGAGTGTAGCAAGTTTAATAATTGATGTTAGTCAATACCTGATAGATTAAATTTCGGAAGAAAAATTAAATAGCTTATGCCTTACCGAAAAGAAAGGCACTGGCATACAATGGTGCACTTATCGGATAGCAATGCACTGGTGGGGGAAGATAGAAATACTTTATTTCGGGAAGTGTCCAGCACTTTGTCGAGAGGCAACATATTGCTTTTAAATTGCTGAACTTCCTAATCAAAATTTTATCAAGATCTCACAATTCGTGCATCGAAGTGCATTTGTTAGAGTGTTGGATTACATGTGTTTAATAATTAGTGGCACTAGGTGCCGCCGTTTTCTCAAATCGAAAGGAGAAAATTATACGAGTAATTAAACTTCCGTAGGATGGGGTCACAGTGAGAACATAACATATTAAATTTGTAAGAAGTCTACATTCCAATAGGAATACATATAGTAACATTAAGTACATATAGTAACATTGCTATATCTGATATCTTCATTCCTACTTTCTTGTATCTTGAATCTCAACCGTTTTGAGTGTTGCCTTTGCTACTCCACAGGTCTCAGATCCTCCATAAATAACTCTAGAAGGTGAATGTGCAACCGACTTGTCGAAATCCTTCATTAAATGCTTGTTCGTGTTTGTTTCTCCGTGTGAGTTGGTTCTTGTAGTAATCTGACGTAAAGTTCAACAGTTAGAAGGGAAAGATTCGGCGCTACCTTCGCAGACAGTCTGCGAAGGTTTATCTAAGTTAGTAAGTCGAAAATAATCAGAACAAGGACAAAGCTATTCTAAAATTTAGGCCTGCTCGTTCTTTAAACGCACTGAAGAAGGGAAAATGACGCAAATATTTTTAAAATTTTCGTAACGCGGGACTAGAAAGCTACGGGGATACGCTAGAAAATAAGGCATCCATACATATGTATAGATTCCTCATTATTTAGTAAAAACATATCTTCATTTTAGAATGAGTTATTTGCACTTGGATGTATTCGGGTATATGGATTGTTTCGCTAATATTTTGCTGAAAAAATGACGATTATTTCTCAAAATATCGAAGTAAATGTTCTTTATATGAGTAGATAATTAGCAAACCTAATTAGTAAATCTTTAGAAGTGGACACTTTACGAAATGGGAAACCTAATAGAGAGTGAGTTAAAACTACCAGCTTTTGTTATTTAATTGCTGTATTATAGAATTTGCGGTAATTAAAATGTCATTTGTATTTAATCATTAGGATACGTTGCTCTGCAAAGAAGACTTTTCTTCAAATTATTCGAAGCAAAAGACAACAAAAGCAGGACATTCGTGATTGCTAGAGAAAAGTTACTTTTTAAGAAAAAGATTTATGAAGATTTATTAAGTAATAAATCATTCTTATTTATGCCTGAATTAAATACGTTAAATGAAGTAAATTTTGAAATATGAAACTGTCTTTTCCTTCGGAATGAAAAATAATGATCAATAGAGCAATTAAATTTTAATTGGATTCTTTGAGTAGAGTATAAAAATAAAGTGCACTAATGCTGTTTATTTCCTTCAAACTCTTAACAACAAGAAATATATCTTAGCGTGTGTTATAGTTCGTTTTGCAGAATTTATAAAACCTGACACATACTTAATGTTATTATATTGCAAATAAGCGCTATAAGTATTATAAAAATAAAAATAAATTAATAACGAAAAATATGCAGAAAACTGAACGGTGAAAATTTCAACGCTCGCTCAGAAGGGTTCTTTTAAAATTTAATATGGTTTATCATTACAGGATATCAATACAGATGGCCCAGGTGGAATAGTGAAACATTTCATAGGATAGTAGATGAATATGCATTTAGACAGGCAAGTTCTATACCTTTTTCATATGTACAGTGAAAAAATATGTAATGTAATTCTGTAAAAATATCCAGTGTATTTAATTAGATATTTCATGAAGTGAATTTCAATTTTATTGAAATCAATCAGATTGAAAAGTAAAAATGCTATTCTTAAGACCTGTATCTATTGCTTAGTTTGTAAGGTATTTTCACTCTCCTTTCAGATGTCTTTCTGGTATAAAGGTAAGCACACTCGACGCGTATTCCACTCTCGGAAAGGGCACTGCCATTTTTTCACGTCTCTTGCTTAAAAAAAAATAATGACTCTATAAGTTTAGTTTTATAATTAATAATTGATAAATTAAATATGAAAGAATATGTTACGTTTTCCGAATGGCAACTTATTCCAATGAAATGTGAAACAATGTGAAATTGTGTATTGAGCCAAAAGCCAAAGGAAGCCAAAAGAATCTGAAAGGATTGAAATTATAGCGTCGCTGAGCATCGCAGGTTACCATGTAGAGACATTAGGTATTTTCGAAGCAGAGAAATCGAAGAAATGAACAACGCCTTCGCCGGGAATCGAACCACGGACCTCTCGGTTACGCGTCGAACATGCAGACCACTACACCACGAAGGCATGCGAAGAAGGCGGGAGAAATACCTTATAACCAGTCTGCTTTTGCACTAACTTTTTTTTTTTTTTTTTAATTTTTTTTTTTTTTTTTTTTTTGCGTGTGTCTGTGTCTTTTTAGCGTTATTATCAAGCATGTTATGGATCACCTTCTTCGCGCTTTACGTCACATACAGCTGAACAGCAAAATCACATCGCAAAATTTCTAACAGCAGCATGTATTTTTTCAATTAACCTTATCAATGTTTTCTTCGTAAGCTGGCTCACAAACCTTTCGTTTTTTATTATTAGCGGTTTTCATGTTGGACATTATTTATTACATATCACGCGCTTCGCAATTAGCTTCCTTCATAAAACTCAGTGACAAAAAACAGCATATCTTTAGAATTTCCGATAGAGTGCTAATTGTTGTCATACTTTTTTTTATTTTCGTTATATTATTTTTTAAAAAACTAGCCGATTGTAAGAATAACCACCTAAAATAGCTATCATAAAAAAGAAAAAAGTATACTTGCGTTATTTCATAAAAATATTTAATATTTGTAATTAGACATCTGATTTAAATTCATTTTATTTAGATAAATCATATTAAAAAGTTAAAAAAAATATTCAGAAGGACTGTATTTATTGTTTTTAAATTACGTAGTTTCTTACTCGATAAATTACAAGATTAAATTTGAAAGTTAAACATTTAGGCTTTCCCGAATGGCAACAACCTGGCGCATGGAAGCTAAATGTATTTTCTTTTCGGCAGTGACAAACGGTTGCTTTCAAATAGTTGAGTTCGTTAATTAATACTGACAGGTAAGTAGTATCTTACATTTTTCTACTGGCAACAGTCTCACGCGCCGGTGACGAAAATGTTACTGTATTTAGAACAGTGTTGCCGAAGTTCGCTTTCAAACTGCTGAGTTTGTTAATCAAACATGCCTCCAAATTGTACAGAATATGAAATAAATAAAGAAAATGAAATATGAATTCGGGCTTCCAGCTTAACACGGGTGGGTGAACGATTAGATGCATTCAAAATTTGGTAGCTCTAGTCATTTTCCCACAAGGCGAGGAACATACGCAAAATTCTTCAGTACTTAATTTTTAAAATATAATACAGAGCGATAACATTTGGTGGCAACAATTTTAAAAGCGAATCGGATAAAAGTGGATTTCCAGACTAATGTCAGCCCTGGTGCTAACAAGAAAAAGAAAAGAGGAAGAATTAAGAAAAGATTTAACTTCAACTGAAGGAAACAATTTAAGCTATAAATCAGTATTGGTTGAAAAAATAAGAAATATAAAAATACCGTCTTCTGTGTTGTAGTAATAATACCTGAATAAAGAATGAGAGGAAAAAAAATGGCTTACCTCCAAAATATAAAAAATTCATCAAACCTCTGTTTCCTTTAAAACGGGTGATTCTCAAATCGAAAGGTAAATATTTTACTAAATTTCCAAAAGAATTTTAGTTTTACAAGTACCCGAAATGGGCTTTTGATGTACATTTGAGTGAAAACTATTCCTTTTAATATTTCTGCTACATATTAAGTGCAACACATAAGGACTTCACCGGGACAGTTATCGGGATTTCATCAGCTCTTAAAAAAGATATTTTTTTGATATTTTAAAAGCTGAAACATTTTCTTGAAATTTAAAAGGTACTTTTCATTAATGCATTTTGCAAGGTTTATTAAGGTGGGGAGGTGTATCTAATCAGATTACGGTCAGATCAAAATGTCAGAATTAAATAATGCATAACTCACTGCTGTTATTTTACCCCCTTTCCGATCCAATTACAATTCAATTTTTTATTTAACTCTATTTCTGTTATTCCTTAGTTGGAGGGAAAATGTGATCATCAAAAAGACTATGTGTTAGTCTAGAAAATACTAAGATCTGTATGTTACCTGTATATTTTCAAAATGATGAATTTACCTTATCCTACTTATTCATAAATAAAATCTCCAGAATGATATTAAGTCATTACTGAGTAATTATTTTAAGTTCTAAATTTAATTAATTTAAATTCCTTTGTCTTTAAATCAGTACTAAGTAGTTATTTTAGATTTGATTATTTTTAATTTTTATATCATTAAATCATTACAAAGCAATTAGTTTAAACCCCAAAAAATTATCTTAACTTTCTGTATCATTTAATCATTGCTACGTATTTATTTTTAATTCTTAATTAAATTATTTTTTGTTTTTATTATATCTTAAGCCATTACTAAGTAATTAATTAAATTCTAAATTTAATTACTTTTAATGAGTCATTTAGTCATTGCTAACTAATTATTTTAAAATCTAAGTTTAATTTAGTTTCTATGTCATTAAATCAATGTTAAGCAATTATTTTAAATTTAATTGGTTTAATTTTTTGTCACGACTAGTAATTATTTAAATTCTAATTTTTTTAAAAATTTTTATAATGTCAAAAACTTATTTTAGAATATTAACTAGGTAGCAAAAACATTTTCGTGATGATGATCTTCACAAGATGACATATTTTGAAAGTCAGTCAGTATTTTCGAGAACAAAAAGAAACATCGGTACTGAATATAATCTCTAAAAAAACAACACCTCTGCGGAAGACCAAAATCATCTGGAAGTGTGGGTAGCCCTCTTAGAGAAAGTTTTCACTGTATTTACAACAAACATACATGCACTGGCATAAAAAATATATGCTATGCAAATATGTATATAGTCTCTTTGCGACTGCCTCCGTAAGGTAATCATCTTTAAACGTGAACAGAATTTCACAGTATATAAATATCAGAAATTCGTCATCACCTCTGTACATCTCAGAAGACCAGAATCAGGGGGGGGGATTAACTTATGTTATTTGAATACCGCAAAGCGCACAATGACTATCCGCCTAAGGCTGGGAATGCCTTCGTGAAGGCCTTTCTACCCAAAACCGGTTTCTATTCAATTTACGACCAGGGAAAACCCCGAAAATCAATCCTCCAGCCAACCCTGGGTTTGAAAGTCGAAGTACCAGTATTCAGTTTTCTTAACCATTCGGCCACCGAGCTAATCCATTTCGCGTTAGTACATCGTATTTTTTTTTTCAGTAAAAAAGGTAATTTAAAAAATATCCGTACCTTCAACTAGTATTGGAAAGTGGATCAATTATAATATAAAATCTCAATAATAATAATAATAATATGACAGTGACAAAAATACCAATTTGAACACTTTTTGTAACATCAATAACAAAAATTCTAATTGCTCCCAGTTAAAAGCATAAATATTATTAATTGAGCATTTACGTTCTTAATTAGAAACATCAAGTAATTTATTAATTAGAAATTATTCAGACTTGATTATTGCATAGTTTAACCGGTTAAAGTTCTTTACTACGGAATAGAAATCTTGGATTCGATTCCAGTCATATCGTGGATTTATATTACTGTATTTCCTCGCCTAATTTTTCTCTTTTTATTTCATTGTATGAAGTCAAAGAAGTTGCGGTGTCTGCGGAACCACTTAACGTTGACAAATTTTAAAGATTAATTCTGTAACGCTAGGGCAAAAGAGCTCCAGTAGCCAGATTCAAGAATTCTGACTCTTTCAAATTTGGCAGCGTTGAGTGAGTCTGCAACCGCTGCACACCCATCTCCAGCACCTGTATGCTAATGAGAAGGGACGACTTGTTACCGCGTTTTGAGCTCATTGCGTTGATGAAGCTGCGCTAGTGGGCCGTCTTCAGTTCCGTTTGTTAGGCGTAGCAGAACATTTGTGCAGCACGGCGCCGTAGGTGGCGAGAGTGACGTAGTTCATCAATTTTTGCCCAGATGGGTGGGTGGAGAAGGCGCATGTTTCCATCGCGTCTGAGCCGCCACAGTGGTGCCCATTCAACGTGACAAAAACAAAAGAATAGTAGTCATGTAGAAACTACCGACAACTATAACATTATTACTTTTTTAAAAGAAATCTACATTCCAATAAAATATATGACAATATGAATATTACAATATCTGACGGATATTGAGATGATGTAAAGGCTCAGGGGTACCTCACATGAATGAGTCTTGATCGCAGTCACCGAGAGGGATATCGGAGACAGAAAGGAGAAGGATCATATCAAAGGACCCGGAAGAAGATCGAACATCAGCAGTACATAATGTTGCATTGAGTTAGAAGGTAAGTAACAGAAGTAAGGTGAAATCCCATGTTTGGAAGTTTTTTAAGGGGGAGAACACCTGTCACGTCTGGGTAGTTCTGCACAAAATACGTTTCAAATAATAAATGTAAGAGAATAAAAGACGAAATGCTTATTTAAAAATGCAAATAAAAATTTGATATCTGTAAGAAAAAATTAATCAAAGAAATACAGTTTACCAATAAATGTACTAGCGCTCTTGGCAAAACTCTGTAGAATAGAGGTTAGGTTATTCAATTATGGCAAAGCACACGAGGGCTATCTGCCTACGGGGAGGGATGCCTTCGTGGAGGACTTTCTAAGGGAAACTGGCTCGTATACACGTTACACATGGGGAAAACCACGAAAACGCCCATGCAGCCAGCCCGTTCGTGGGATTCGAACCTCGGACCGAACTACCAGTGTTCAGCGTCTTTACTGCTCGACCGCTGGTGGGCCGTAGAATAGAGAAAGAGGAGAATTATACAAATATTTTTAGAATTTTCAGAAACTTGTGCTTAAAAGCTACAGAGGAGGGGAAATACACGAGGAAATAATATATATCTTTCGCAGTCATAATGGATTAATCATACATAATCAGTTAATTTTACGTTTTATATTCAATGAATGGTTAGTACATAATTAATTTCTTTGACTAATGAATAGTAAATAATTTCATTAATTCATTTCTTTGATTAAAAACTGAAAAACTTACATTATTTCTGAATAAGTAAGGTTATAAGGTATTTCTCCCGCCTTCTTGGCATGCCTTCGTGGTGTAGTGGTCAGCACGCTCGACGCGTATTCGAGAGGTCCGTGGTTCGAGTCCCGCTAGGGCATTGCTCATTTCTTACATCTCTTGCTTCAAAAAATACCTAATATCTATACACTCGCTCCCGAACTATAAAGATAGTAGATGATGATTCTACACCACAGGGATTTGGCGATTGGGTCCCCTAATCCCCAGTCGCCCTTTAAAAAGGGTATAAGGTATTTCTCCCGCCTTCTTGGCCTGTCTTCGTGGTGTAGTGGTCAGCACGCTCGACGCGTATTCGAGAAGTCCATGGTTCGATTCCCGGCGAGAGCATTGCTCGTTTTACATATCTCTTGCTTTAAAAAATACCTAATGCCTCTACAAGATGCTTAAAATATATTTAATAGTACAAAATATCAGGTCTTTATAATGATCATTATAAACTGATCGATTATTTTCTACAATCGCAATTTTTTGTTTAAAACTGGTAACTCAGTTTCGAAAAAATATGCATAAAGTGGATAAGGAATCTTAATTATTTGCTTAACTTATTGCTGTATATTTACAAACAGTAAAAGTGTTACTGTGTTTTAATCGTTATCAAAACCCCGAGTTTAATGCAACATAGCCGCCAACTTTGAAATCTTAAAAACCGAGATATTTTTGTGAAAAAAAAAAACGGAGAAACCGAGGGGTTCTCCCCTCCCCCATGGGGTGCTCTCCCTCAAAATTGATGAGGAAGTAGAAGTCCAACCAAAAAATATGAATGGGACGCAATTGAAATTCTTTGGTGCAACTTCCTTGAGGCTCTGGCAATCATTCTTCCAATTCTAAGATACATAAACAAGAAATTAACAACTGTGAGTTTTGAACGCTGCTCGACGACACCGCTTCAGAGGAACTCCAGACTGACTTTAATTCACAGTGCATGGTTCGAACTACTAACCTATTTGTAATTCAGTTCTGATACATTATATATTGCACTTTAATTGTATATTTTAAATGTTATGTTCTACGAATAACTTCATTTTACATTTTTTTTTTTTTGCTTTTGTACAAGAAAATTACGAGTAGTGAAGGAAAGCTTTTGTTTATGAAAGTACATTTAAATAGAACGAAAAACATTAATAATTATGTACATAATATTTGAGTAGATGAACTCAGTCACGATTATATATTGAAATATGCAAATTAAATACAGATATTAAGCGGTTAAACACTGCTCGAATCTTCATACAAAAATTTACAAATATCTACAGTAGATCATCAATACAACTCGGTTCAAATGAAATTTAATAAGATCAGTAAAATATAATAAGAAAATATACAATTCAGATCATATGAAATTCAATAAGATCAATAAAATATAATAAAGGGAATTCAGAACAAATGAAATTTAATAAGACTATCAATAAAATGTAATAGGAAAATAGCACCATTCAAATCAAATAAATTTTTATAAACAAAATTATTCTGAAAATTATGAGAGATGGCAGACTGGAATTCGATCAATTTAAGTTTCATTAATTAAATAAACTTTATTTATTGCTGAGAAATATTTCCTTAATAAAATCTGAAAATTAAAAATCCCGAGATTCTGTATCTACCAGACAGAATTATCAGTTATGATATAATTATTTTTCTTCATAAAACAACAAAAAAGAAGATACCGCGTTTATGCATTTTTATACGTTTAGAGCAGGAAAATTATTCCAATGCCTATGCGCATGACACCACAAACTTGACCGGACACTAGTCGTTGTTCAATCAATGATATCCTCACTGAAAAGACCTAAATTCCCACCCACCCCTACTGAGAAAGTAATTTAGAAACAATAAGCACTTACCGAAAACAAGTATAAGTAGATCAGAAATGGCCAGCGAAAATAAATAATAGTTCGTCGGCGTCTGGAAGTGAGAATTTCGGGCGATGACCAAGCAAACGATGAAATTTCCGATGCAGCCACTGATAAAAATGAGAGCGTACACCACAGTTATGGGTAACACGATAGAAGTGGGCATGTTTTGAGGGCCCAGGTGCATCTCTAAGTATTCCCATATTGTTGTGTTGGTATTTCCGCTGATGTTCTCCATGTTGTACCGGAAATCACTGTAGCAATGTTGTGGTTAGTTAAAACATTTAAAACATAAAAGGAGAATCCTTAATGCACAGCACCATTCTTTGTTTTAAGTGCAAGAAATACTCCTAGGATTCTTCCATTAGAGTGAAGTTTTAATGCTTACAAATCTGACTTAATTTTTTGTATAATGAAAGATGAATACAATTCAGATTAAAAGTTTCCTGTATTTTGTTTTGTTTTTACACAGGCAGGTTACGAATTACAAATAACTATCGATACGGTTACAGTTAAAGAATGGTGCAAAATCACAGATAAAGTTTTTCAGTGTTAACTGAAGTGCTGATGAAAGCAGTTCACCTCTTAGGATATTAAGACGCAATACTATAATATCCGATCGGAACACTTCGCCAAACGATCATCTCCAGCTGGAGAGAGTTAGCTGCCTTCAGTGTTTCAATCCAAACTAAGCCGCCTCAGAAAAGTGCGGTTCGTATTCTCTTAACCGAGCGTCTCCTCACTGGATGTTTTAGTTCACGTGACTTGGCGACTAACCAATGAGAAAAGACAGAAGGCGAGATGTTGGAGAGAAACAGCGACGGCTAGGATGAAAGAAACAGTTTTGCTTTCCTTCCAACTAGCGATGGTAATGCTTCGTTTGTTTCCGGAGAAAACGTCTGGTGTCTTAAGAAAAGAGGGCGATCTTGTCCAATACATGAGTCATCCATCACTCAGTCGCCCGACAGAGGAGTGACACTCACTTTTCGCCTCCTCTAAGGAATTCTGGCTGCTCTAATTACTAAAACATATCAACAAAACGGAAAAGAAATGTTAAAATAAACGTAGGTTTATATTTTGTTTGGTTAAACCACAGAATACGATGCTCCCTCGACTTACGCGTCGACAAAACGAAGATAAACTATGTTTAAGTGAATTGTCTCTTATACTAACCTCTTTAAAATATTTATTATGAAAAAGAAAATATGTAATGAATTTAATGAATCCGATCAGTGGCGTAGCTAGAGCTTTTGATACCTGGGGCGGTTTTCGAATTTGTCGCCCCTTTGATGCACAAACAAATAACTAAAGAAATGTCCAAATAACATGTAAGGAAATAAATTCAAATTCTGAGTTTATTTTTGACGAAAAATTTTAATTCAAACATTTTAAAATCATATTTTTTTTCTCTCAAAACTGTCGATGATATCGTAAAGGTGTACTTGATGGCCCCAGTTGCTGTAATGTAAACAATATAGAAAGCTTTTTTAAATGCGAAGCGAACATTTAGAGTTCTTAAATACATCTTAAATGTAAAATAAACATTCATAGTTCTAAAATATCTTCTAAATGATTTTTATTTAGACAATTAGCAACTTACAAGCAGCAGCACTTACAGCAATTGCGAGGAAAGTTTACAATAGTATTTACAGTATTTCGGAATTTGTTCTGGAGATTGTTATTTTAAAATAAACTGCAAAAATTCAAAGGTCCGCCCTTCCGCGTCCCTGTTCCGTTTTCGCTGCAATAACGAAAATAAAACCCTTGATACAAGTCTTTAACGAGTAATCCGTGATCCCATTCTTGTTGATATTGGTAATTTTCTTTCAAAGGGTTCAACTTAATAAAAATGATATAACAGAGAGTTGTTAAAATCACATGATGATTTATTTGGATACTTTATCTCCAGTAAGCACTATTTTTTCTTTAATTCGATAAGCAAGTTAATTCAATAAGAAACTCATTATTCTTTACGCGCTTCTACAATCAATGCCAAAAATGCCAGACTGCCCTCTCCAGCAAACATAATTTTAAAAATGCAGCTAATAATAAATCACTATTATTAAATAACACTCGTAGTCTTCTACCAGAACATACGCTCGAATTTTTTCCGATATTTCTTTTTAAATTTATTTCATATTTAGTGCGAATTTATGGAATTCTAGATTAACAAACTGGGCTAATCGAAAATCGCTATGTTGCCATTCTGCAAAACGTAAGATATTTAAGTTTCAAATTTAAAAAAAAACTGGGTTATTTAAAAGGAATCTGTTGTAACTCATTAAAGCGTAAGCTACTTATTTTCAAAATTTAGTATAAGGAACTCACCGATTTAAAAGAAATGAGTTGCCACTGCCCAGATAAACTATTTTTATCTCCTGTGCGCCGCACATTTGCCAATATGGCGAAGTATGAGTTACTCAATTTTTCTTCCAAATTTAATCTGCCTTTTATGGATTTATTAACAAAGAGATTTGAAAGCAATATTTCCAGAGCTATTTAATATTACTAATTTTTATTAAGTATCGATTGTATTACAGACAAAGACCTTTGGATCTGATATTGATAATTACTAGTGTAACCAGGGGAGTTACACTAGCTAGAGTAATCAAAAACCTCTTGCATTTTTTCTCTTTTATAGTTAACCATATTAGCCTGCTGCCACGCAAAGGGAAAGTAAACTGAAAGACGAAGAACTGCGTTTATTTCTTTTAAATCTCTTAGATTGTTTACCCGTACAAATAGATTAAATTTGTAACAAAACTTAAATATGTAACGCTTTGCCGAATGGCAACACAGCAAAGCATGCAAAATAAGAACATTTTATTTCTGGCAGTGGCAACAAATTTCTGATAAATCGCTGAGCATTTTAATTAAAATTGAAAGACTAATATTCGAATGAAAACACACTGCTTTTAAATTACTCAGCTTGTTAATAGAAATTTCATAAAATTCGCCTAAAATATGAAATAAATAAAAGGCAGTCTGAATTAGAAATGTCGGAGTCAGAGGTACGCGTGTTTGGCTAGAGTATTTTCAGTGTTCAGAATTTGGTAGCTCTTCGTAGCGCCCTTTTTGCGAAGATATATGGGTATATAGATACGCATTTTAAATAGGAGAAACAACGTATGATGTGTTTACATTCGAAAGCAAATGAAAAGGGATTCGATGTTTAGTTGTAAAGTAGATCTAATTAATGCAATTTCTTCTTCCACGATAGTCCTTTTTCAAAGGAATGGATAAATAAAAAAGTAAGCAACAGAATTGCAGTCTGAAGTTTTCAGATTACAGTTTAACACCTCAAAGTATAATCTGCCATTAAAAGTTTAAAAAAAATTAAATTCTCCTTTTAAAAATATTTAAAAAATATAAAATTAAAAAAAGAAAAAAACTATAAATTGCATATTTAAAAAAATTCTGAACGAGTTCAGATTTTAACGATAACGCCAAAAGGTTCTTTTGGTTCCAAAGGATTCGATATGGTTTATCAATAAAGATGGTCCAGGTGGAACAGCGAATAAGACGAATGTGCCTTTAGATTAACAAGGGAGAGTTCTATATTTTCCTTGTATTTAAGGAAGGAAAAAATAAGTAATTTAATTAAAAAGGGAAAAATAAGTAATGTAATTCGATAAAAATATTTACTTCTTTTAAAATGCATTTTTTTAATCAATCTGATTCAAAAGCAAAAAAAAAATCTGGTATGGACACTCGAGTCCTTATACGGCCCATTACATTATGTACATATTGTTTGCTGCAATTCACTCAAACTAAGGTTAATTAAGGTTGAGGTTAATAATCATTTAAACTAAGGTTACTGAATTAATTAAACTAAGGTTGTTTAATTTTAAGAAAAAGGCTATGCCGGAAAAGTAAAAATAGACGACCAGTGCATTTAACACTGAATAAAAGCTTACGTCTGTAATTGATATTTAATTTGAGTAAATGTAATTGACTACTATGTTAGCTACAACCGTAGTTCTACTTTTTTGCTTTTTAGAAATTGCTAGAACTGTTTCGCGCTGCCGATTTATAAACCTACAAAAGACGGGGAGAAACATCTCCGCTTAGTTGTTGTTTAGATAACCGCTGTTGTTGATTGTAGCGAATTAGCGGTGATATCGGATTAGCTTTCTCTGCGCTTTCGCTTGCATTCTATTTGACGTTTTAGTAGTTTAAAATATGGCTACTGATTATATTGCGTGATATTGAGATATTTTACGAATACCTTTGAGGAAAAATTCAGCGTTTTGTTATATTTCTTGTGATAAGAATAAATTTTATTAATTTTTATCGGACTTGTGCATTCAATCAATTATGAACTCGTACGCATGCAATAATATAATACAGGGCTCTAATATTTGGTGGCAACAATTTAAAAAGCGATTCACCGTTTACACTGATTCAACGCAAAATGCCAAAACGAAATTAATAGCCCTTCCGTGCTAACGTTTTTTGGGCTAAAAATAATCTATCCATATATTATTATTCTATCTGCATATTATGTGTTATTCTATCCGTAAGTATAGGCATCTCACAAAAAAGTCGTCTAAATGGATTCGGTAGTGTTCAAAGTGGATATTTCCGTTGAAATATGATACCCGAAATTTTTCGGAATTACAATATTTCCTCTTCTTCGTACAGGAAAGTAAAAATACTATTCTTAAGAACTGCATCTATTGCTTTTAAATAGCTTAGTTTGTTTTCAATAGAAGATAGATTCAATTTGAAAACCAAAAGAATTCGACAACCAAAAATTTAGGAGCTTCTCTTAATTTAGAATTTAACGTCGATTCTATTTATACGTCGATAAGTTGTTCCCCTTCCTTCATTAGCAAGCCATCTGATTTATTAGTACCCGAATGTTTTTTTTATTCAGTCATTCTTAGGTTTTTCTTCTGGAAAATATTCTTGTATGGTTTTCTTCAGTTGAAAAGGTACTACAATACATAATTTTTAACAATGTTATTTAAATTCGATTTAGTTTCCATTAGAAAACTGTTTAGTTTTGCAAAGCATTGCATGTCATTCTCTTTGAGATATAATAATATAGGTCTTAAAACTAATCCATAACTAAATCTATCTTCAGATTTTTTAGTTAATAAATACTAGTCAGCTAGAGTGAGAGCTTTATAATTTTCTCTTCGAATTTTTACTTTGACTCTCGGACTCTCGCGGAACTCCAAGGTTAGATAATCTGAACAGATAAACAAATTAAACTTAAAAAAGCCCCTTTAGGCGATCGTTAAAATCTGAAATTTTTAAATTCATTTTTTCGACATTAAGCTCTTTTCTCTCAACTTCCTTATTTTTATGCGCGAAGAATAAATAAATGGACTTTGTTTAGGGCCATCACTGTGGGTGCATTACAAAAGAATGTTCTGAAAACTGCATCAAAATATTGGAAACTGTCCAAAAGCGACAGACGAGAAGAGAGAGGAGGAAGAGTGCAAATCCTGTTTGGAATTTAATGAATTCTCTTTTTCAGGAATTGGCTGAATTGGATACGCTTATGTACCCTCAATAGAGAATGTAGTAATTTAAAAATATTGTCATATGCGTATTCTCATTATATAACCCAGCAAACTTCACTCGGTCTTGCAAAAGAAGGAAAAACATAATCATGATTTATTTTATTTCAACATTTCAAATGAGCATAAAATTCTGAAAAGGAAAAAGAACACATCAGTTTAATACAGAGCTTGTAAAGTAAGGGACAAAGGAACAAAGTAAATATTGCAAAGCATTTGTAAAATAATTTAATATAATTCTATGGAATATTTTAGGATTTATAAGGGATAAGGAGTTTAATAATTTGTATGGAAAATTTAGCATTATTTTTAAGGAGTACATTTAATTTTTAAATAACTAGTCGTCTAAAATAGTTATTTATAAGAAAATATACGTATACCGATTTTAATAAATAGGTAGTGTTATTTCATAGGTCCAGTTAGTAATTATTAGTAAGAGACACGAGGAAGAGCATTTATTGCTTTTAAATCGCTTAGTTTGGTAATCAATAGCAGATAGATGAAATTTGAAAGAAAAATTAAATATCTTACACTTTCATGACCGGCATCACCCTGGCGCGTAGAAGATAAAAATATTAATATCTTGTAGTTGTAACACTATTGTTTTAAATCTCTGAGTCTTGAAGAAAATTTCATTAAATTCACATAAAACGTAAAAATAATAAAGTTGAAATTAAATTTTTTTTCTTTGAGCTGCCCATGTTCATTTCGAGGACTAACGTGCATTTAGTGGCTTTAAACACCTTCTTTTTTTCAGAACGAGTGGCAAAACATACGTGCATGCAGATTCTTCATTATTTAATAATTAGCTAAAGTAACCACATTACCGGGGCACTACGCAGAATGAAGACTTTATTTAAGGAGCTGGGAGTACATTTTTCGAAATCTCAGGTAATTAATAATATTCCTCTTATTTTGATTCAAACTGAACTGTGCAAAATTTTGCCTAGAAGAGCGTAGAACTGACACGGTGCCATGTAATAGTTTTTGTAAGAACTGACAGCGGGACAGCAACAACGGCGATGTGAACTTAAGATAAGTATCGTGATTTCAAAATTGAAATATGTGTAAATATCGATATATATATATCTTGCAAAAACTTTATGTAAACTTTATGCAAGTAGACACAGATGTTCGTAGACACAGACGTTCGTTATTGCGTTTATTGGCCGTGAAAAGAACGAGTTGGTACAATAGATATAGCTCGGCGCTCTCAGGCGCCCTCTTGCAGAGAACAAATCACAATTTACATAAAGCGCGAACATGCCGCCCACCTTGAAATACTATTTCAACATTCAGTGCTTACCATTCAGCAAATTCAAAAAACACAATACAATATTTAAATCATGATATAATGCTTAATTTATGATACATATGAATTAACACTCAAATTGATAATGAACACAATGAGATGAGTTAAAATGTGTCTCTTTGGCAGCAAAATGGGATGCCTAATGCCATATGCAAGGTTTGCATGTCGCAAGCGATCGCCCACCCACAGAATGCTTGAATTATCTAAAATATGGATTTAAAGATAAAATTTTGCTTGTACAAGATAATGATTGATTTCTGCTAAAAGTGTTGATTTCATGTTTAAAATCAACATATTGCATTAATTTAATTAACACATGCATAGCTTTAATTAATTCACTAGTTTTAAAAATTCATTTACCTTATTACCTACTTAAATTATTTATTAAAAATTACTTATTATTTACAAACCAACCTCAGACATAATGCTATAATAGCACGTCTAAGTTTAGTGAGAGAAGAATATTTAAAAAATAAATCATAAGCGTCTATCAAGTGACTGGCAGCAGTTGCTGACTGTAAAGCACATCTTTGCTCGGGCACAGAATCATTCAGTGGTGGTGCAGATGATGCTGGCTGAAAAGGAAATAAATCATACAACAAATCTTGATCACGTAGCCACAATAAACTAACCAGTGCTGATGATGACACACCACGAGTTGCAAGATCAGCAGGATTAGCATTTTCACTCACATGATGCCACTGGACAGAAGAAGACAAGGTCTGGGTTTTTGCTACTCTGTTGGAGACAAAGATTTTCCATCGGCTTGCGTAAGATCCTATCCAGGCCAGTACAATAGTGGAATCAGTATGAAAATAAGCTTGTGATATAGGAGTATCCAAAGCTTTACAGGTGAAGTCCATCAGTTTAGTCAACTGGAATGCTCCACAAAGTTACAATTGAGGAAGTGATATAGTTTCTAGAGGTGCAACTCTTGCCTTCGCTTTCACCAACTGAACATTGATTTGTCCAGTATCTAATACAGAACGGTAATAAATTGCAGCGGCTTACGCCTTCTCTGAGGCGTCATAAAACCCGTACAATTGAAACTGGTTATCTGATTCAGCCAACAAGAATCGAGAAATTTTAATACTTTTAATAAATAGCATATCCTTTGTAAGTTGTTTCCATTCACATGCAGGAACCTTTTCATCCCACTGCAACTGACAATTTTGCATGATCAATTTATACAAACTGTGATCGGTGCCAACCATTCAAGATGGTCAAAGGTCTTTGCGGTTGTTGAAAGTAGTGTTCGTTTGGTTAAGACTTCAGAATATGATGAATTGACTTTAAAGAAAAACATATCTGAAGCTGGATGCCCCAGGATACCTAACGTTTTTACAGTATCATCATTGTCTATATTCAAAGAAGCATTTGATAAGCACAAATCTGAATTAATTAAATTCAAGACTTCCTTGCTGTTAGAAGCCCATTTTCTTAGAACAAATCCTGCACGTGACAACATCTGATTCAATTGCCTTTGTAATTCTATAGCTGTAGTAATGAATTGGCTCCGGACATCAAATCATAACGTAGAAGTCCCTAAGGGATGTCTTGGATACGAAATGAAAATTATTTGCTTCTCCTATTGCTAACTGCTGTAAACATTTTACTGCAAGTTACGGCGCTGATGCAGTACCGTAAGCAATCCTAATTAATCGAAAATCCTGAATTGGTTTAAAAAGTGAATCGCGCCAGACTATTCTTTGAAAGTCTGCTTCTTGTAGCACGATTTGTCTGTACATTTTCTCTATGTCCGCAGTTATAGCTATTCTGTGAATTCTGAAACGAATAATTAATGTTGTCAGATCAGTCTGTAACTGTGGGCGAACCATCACTTTCTCATTAAGAGAAATACCGATGGAAGATTTAGCAGAACCACTATTCACCACATTTAGCTGAACCACATTCAAATACCACTCGAAATTTATCACCATTTTTATCCGGAACTGAATGCTGCGGAAGGTAAAAACTAGAATTAGCTGGAACATCAATTTCGTTTTCTGGAATCAATTCCATACCATCAAGTTGTTTATAGTCCTCAATAAATTTGTAGTATTGACTGGAAAGTGATTCATTCCTAATAAATTGACGTTCAGCGTGTTGTAAACGATGTACAGCAACATCACTAGATGACCCAAGTTCACCTATGAAATGGAAACTTAACAACAAATCTACCTGTTAAGTCACCAGAAAAATTCTGCTTGAAATGATTTTCACACTCAAATTCTTCCTCTGTGTAATACTTTGTTTCTGAGATTTCTTCTAATTTCCAAAAGTTTTCAAGTTGAAATTGAACATTGGTACAATTAACATAATTAGATATAATTGTTTGTGATACACCTTTCGTCTTGCCGATAATGACTCAACCGAATATTGATTCTAAGGTTGTTAATGCATTAATTATACCCAAAATCACATGTGACATTCCTCAATATCAAGTTGATAGGTCTGTTTTAATAGCTTTTAAACACTTGCGGTTGGCAGATACAAATTGCTTCCAGCCTGCACACAATAGATATTCTTTTAGGCACAGATGTATTTGGCGAGACAATGCTTCATAGACATTCAACTGTTCCGGGACATTCGTTAACTGAAATGCTTGCGTTTTTATAAAATGGAGATGTTACTAGTAATTGAACTGAACCTGAAACCTTACCAACCTTTTGCGAGCTCAAGCCATTTACTCTAACTGTAATAAATTTACACAGTGCTCCCGAATAAATGAGTCCTGGCTATCTGAATCAATTAGCATCTTGCATTATTTCAAATCGCCGTTAATATCTTTAACATAAACAATTGCGGTAGGCAACAGAATTGTCTGCGTGACAGGCACCGTGGCATTATTGCTCCTAATAGTAGAAACTCCGTGTTCCGTGGGTGTATGACATTTTTCATCATTTGAATTTTTTGAACATAACACTGTATTATATGGCTTTGAACAAGATTTACACATGTCTGCACGACTTTTGAAAATGGGATGCGCTTTACTATCTTAGCAACAATTAGCATATAATTTATTCCTTTTAATAATATTCTATTTTTCTTTGATAGGGAGTTCTAAAAAGGCTATCACATTTAAATAATTGAGAATGAGAATTACTCTTACAATGAACGCACAAATTATCCACAAGTTTGGACGAAAAAGGGTTTCTACCACCCGAACTGTGTGTTTTAGTTTCAGAAAGGAAACTCGCCTGCTCCCTCTGACACTTTGTCAAAGAAGCAATAGCATTCGCTCTGAAGAGTTTGAATTCAGCGAAAGCAGACATTTTTTTGTTTGTTTGTTCCATCGTCCATTCTCTTAGTGTTTTATGATCAAGTTTTCCTTTTAAGAGAAAAATAATCATAGTATCCCAATGCTCTACTGGCCGTTTAAGGATTTTTAATGCATCGACATACTGTTGTGCTGTATTAATTATCTCCGCAAACCTGAAGCTGATTCATGTTTTAGAACAGGTTGTGAAATTAATCTCTTTAACGCTGCATTTGTTATTTCTATTTCGTTTTCATAGCGTTCAGTAAGCGCTTTCTACGCCTTTGCATAATTCGCGTTTGAAATTTGAATTGATTGTAGTAAGGCAGCAGCTTCACCTTTCACAGAAAGCTTAAGATATTGCAATTTTTGACTGTCACTTAATGTACTATTATTTCCAACACTGGCAAGAAATAAATCCCGAAATGATATCCAATCAACGCAACTAGAAGTAAATACTGGCAGTTTCTATGCAAAGGAAGTTTTAAACCATTTGCATTAACATTCATTATATCTTGACATGCATTAATAAGTTTTCTAGATTCTTCCTTTTAAAGTAATTTTTAACATATCCAATTTAGAAAATAGTTCATGCATTTCTGTTTCATACTTATTAAACTCCACTTTAGAACAAGTGCCAAGAATGTTATCGTTTAAATATTCACTTCAACACACAAAGCACTAACATCATTTTCATGCACTTCAATAATAGAAACAGAATTTTCTTGATTTTGTCAACTATTTACTTGTGAGATTAAACTAGTTAACTTACCCTTGGTGACTCACTTTTGCTTTAAAAGAGATTCCATTTTTCGGCTGCCACTCTCACAATCCAGATGCAAATATAATCCGCTTTCTCTGCAAGAAATATCCTGCTATTTTAGAACCTTCAAAATGTCTTGACACGTCA
Organism: Stegodyphus mimosarum; assembly: GCA_000611955.2. Taxonomy (NCBI): domain Eukaryota; kingdom Metazoa; phylum Arthropoda; class Arachnida; order Araneae; family Eresidae; genus Stegodyphus; species Stegodyphus mimosarum. Next base: position 355,189 of record KK114515.1, on the reverse strand, counting down.
TCTAAAAATATTGCTGCTGGCTCTCGACGGACCATGTAAAGGTGGATGGAAAGTAGACTCAGACGCTCATTATTGCGTTTATTGGCCGTGAAAAGAACAAGTTGGTACAATAGATATAGTTCGGCGCTCGCAGGCGCCCTCTTGCAGAGAACAAATCAAAATTTACAGAAAGCGCGAACACATTGTAAATTAATTGCTTAACATTTATGACTTTCTCTGACAGCTAGAACGCAACAATGGCGAAGTGAACCTAAGATGCAGCACAACGTTCTAACATAAACGCCCTGAATGTGGTATTTTGAAATTATATGTAAACAGTGATCTTACTCTTGGTCTGAAAGTCAAGTGTGCAAAATTTCATAAAGATCGAAACAAAAGGTAGGATTGTATGAATTATACGCACTCTTCTTTATGTATATATGAATGATTTTAATGCCATTTCACAAGTCCAGCAAGTAATTAATAATAACTGAAACGGATCTGCATTTATTGCTTTTTAATTGCTTATAAATGTGGAAAAAAGTAAATATATTACGCTTTGCTCCCCGATAAAGCGCTTGAAAATATATTTTGATTTGGACAGTAACAACACAATTCTTTTAAATTCCTCGTTTTTTTATTAAATTCTAAATACAAATAAATATATTGCGTTTTGCCGTTTGGCAACACACTCCTTTTATACTGCCGAGTTTCTAAATAAATCCGAAACATAAAGTTCTTACGCTTTGCGAAGTGGTAACATAAAGCTTTTAGATGGCTGAGTTTTAACCAAAAGTTTGTTAAATTAACGTAAAATATTTGTGTATACAGAATGTAGACTGTGTGGTGTCATTCTTGTGAAATCTCGTGCAGATACTAACTTTCGTCTTATTTTTAAGGCTAGGTGTGTCAAATTTCATCAATTGCGGAACGAAACTGTAGATTTGTACGCAACACAAACACACGGTCACTGTTCTTTATTTATGTAGATCGATAAAGGAAATCATGTTTACGGTATTTAAACTAAAGTTAAATTTCATTGCGACGCTTTAAGGAAGATTTATAAATTGAAGAGAAAAAAATCGAAAGGAAAACCCAGAGGAAAACAAAAATCTAAGATAAGAACATCTCAGCCAGAAACAATCGATGTAACTGAAATCATACATCTTCGTGTTCCTGCGCTTCAGTTACCCTCAGTCTTCGCAAGAAATGTCTCCCCAACGTGCAATTGTCCGAACAAGGCCCAGCTGTGAGGAAAATCTCATTCTCTACTTAAATGATTAAATGACTGCCGCTAACAATTCGTCATAACTTTAGGATCATAAATATATTAAACATCCACACTATATTTACAATACGCTCTCATTAGGTTCCATAACGATAGTTCTGGGGATTTACAAACAAGGCGCATAAAATCAATACAGAGGATGGCAGACTTCTCAACTCCGACCTAAACAGGAAGTTCCAACTGTCACGAGAGAGGAGAATTATGATTCTCCATCGCCGCTTTTGTAGTCAGCGGTTTCGCAGGTTTCGTTTCTTGCTTGGTAATTATCCCGAGTTATGGTTGTACTGCAAAGGAAGACTTACAAAATCCAGGCAGATCATTTGGGTTGCAAATGAGCCGTTAATTAGTTTCGTATAGCAGAGAGCCCTCTAATAAATATATGAGAGTGAGTTTATTATTTTCATTTAATTAGAAATCGTTTTTTTACTTTTATATTTCCAGCCTTTCTCGCAAGGAAATTAATGAAAAAATTAATAAACTTCTGCACTTCTGCAAACGAATAAATAAAAGAAAAAAATCTGAAAAACTAAGATTTTAAATTACGTCCAAAGGGGCGGTTTTTAATATTTTGTGTGTTACCTTTATTTATTAAATATCATGTTCTTCGCACTTAACCCATAAAATTCAGTTCAAGAGCAATATCGCAAAATAATTTTAATTTTTTTTAATCATGGAATATGAATATTTCTCTTCGAAAAGCACAAAAGCTTATCTTTCAATCCCCAGCTTATTTACACGCGACGTTTTGAATAAAGAATCAATTTAAAAGTTGCAGAAGATTTTCTCATATCAAGTAACAGGCTGTTGCCACAAAATGTATTCCAAATCCTCTTTTTTTAATTCTTTATCGAATCCTACTAAAATGTGTAAACACACTGTGTATTTTAAACGTTCTTGTAAAGAAAATCTCGTCAACGATGCTGAGAGTAAATATTTGATATATTCTTTCGTATCTTATTTCTTATATTTGTATCTCTACTATTCTTTTGTACATACTTATACAAAAAATGCCAATACTAACAAATACAAAGCAATATTGATACAAAAAAATGAAAATACAAGTAAATAAAAAGTAGTATTGATAGAAAAAAAGGACAGTATAAATAAATACAAAGCAATATTGATACAAAAAATGACAATACAAACAAATGCAATGTAATAGTGATACAAAAAAGTATACATTAATACACAGATAACGAAGTACAGAGATAAAAATATTACGTATTTCTTCTTGGGCAAAATTTCTTTTAATTTTTTAATTATGTTTTAGAGTCTGACCGTCTTAAGTACCATAAAATTACACCAGAACTCTAAAAGACAAGTGGTGAATTATCACTATGTCTTGTAAGTACCACAGAGACAGGGAAAGTGGGTAAAGGACCATTTATTTAACTTAAGAGTTTTACAGTCAACATCAGTTTGTGCTTATAGATGACAATAGTTTTGGTTTAAATCAATAATAAGAAATGAACTAAAACTAATTAAATTAAATATAGCCTAATGGCTTCGCAGCAGCGCGCAAGTTTACTCTGACCGAAATCACCGAAAGTAAGCCAAACGGCAAGAATAACTCAACGCCACAGAGTGCTAATTGAGAAAATCAAAGTTGGCAAAGTGGCCTTCAAGCATGCAGAACATACTCTGTTTTTTACCCACGAACACCTTCTTTTAAATACTCTCTATCTCATTTAAATATCGCGCGCACTAGAAATTTGCATTCCGGCTGGGAAACAGAAACAAGAGTGACAGAAAAGGATATTGACATAAAATAGCGAGTTAAACGTAAATGGTACTTTACAGTTTTAATTATTTCGTTACACTAAAATTCTTTAAAATTATTATAGTTAGAAAACACTTGCCTGTGATGTTATCGTCGTATGATGATTTAGAATAGATGCTTTATTTTTTACCGCTATGTTTTTTTGTACGCCAAGTTTAAAATTGCCAGGTTTTGCATCGCTTCATTTTCTGCTACGGTGTTTTGGAATTGCGATGATTTTTCCTTAGTTTCTTTTTTCGCATGATTTGTAAGACG
>KK114515.1:337431-348234 GCA_000611955.2 Stegodyphus mimosarum | reverse complement strand
CATACTGTGCGTAGAGTCTGTGCCAAATTTTCTGATGACTGGACGTTTTCTCGAACGAGAAGTTTGATCACTATGCGTTGTTCCACTCTCCGATACTCCGTGGTAACTGTTGTTCTCTCATCACTCTTACGACTGTCAAACTTGACTGATCAAGTTCTAATCTATATGGGAGTTAAATTAGTGGAATTAGCTGTATTCAACCAAGGACTCTACTCAGAGCTATCCTAGGTAATGATTTGTAACAGCAACAAATCCCATCATATTTGAATCCATAATTTTCAGATATATGTGACTTAGTTCAAAGTATCCGGACTAAAAAGTTATATTAATAAACTATTTATATGTTTAATTGATTAAGACAAATCAAGTGAAGTTATCAGTTTAAGCGAAGGCATCCTTTAGCAGAAAACTTAGCAGAAACAACAGAAGTTCCTTGCATTTAGCCCATTCATCAAAATTTAAACCTGAGCTGAATGACTAGCATTCAAATGTTTTTTCCACTTGAACAATGGTGAGCTTATTCACAAATGCCCGTGACATTTATTAAATATCTGATTTTGATAACTGTTTCAGCCATTTCTATATTTCTATGTTTTGAGCAAAATACCGCATTAAAGAAATTGTGAACTCAAATTTAACTTCCAGGTATTCATACAGGGTTTTAGGCAAAATAGTCGATAAAATGTAAAGGTTTTCTCCTTCCTTATCTCGTGCCTTTGTGGCGAAGTTGGAAAACACGTCGGGCTAGCATCGGGTGTCCAGACTTCGATCCCGGCGAAGGCATCGCTGATTTTTTTGGGGGGAAGGGAGGGTTTCCTGCTCCGAGATAAACCTAATGACTGTACATGTAACGCCCGAAGTAAAATAACTTGGACAATAATTTGTTAAAAATCAAGATTTGGCGAGTGGGCGCTATACAAGGAACTTTCTACTTCTTTCCAGCCTGCATTCGTAGTGTAATTGGAAAGCCCGTCCACTTAGCATCGGAAGGTCCAGTAGAATCCCAAAGAAGGTGTAATTGATTCATCGTGTTTCCTCTTGCAAAATAACCCGTTTCTATAAAAATTCTGCAAATTTTTTTCAGGTACACTGCGCAAAAAGAAATTGGACGGTTCTACACTCACTTCCAAAACTTAAGCACGGAGAGAAAAATGCTAATTTCCGGAAGCCAATCAGAATTGAAGAGGATGCAATTCTCTGCAGAGGTAGATGGAAGTATGCATATATGTTAGGAAACAGCCAATCGTGCTTCCATGTCAAGAAATATGCAAAAGAGGCAGTCTTATAAGAAGCCAGCTTTATGAAGGGTTACAGAAGTTGACTGTAACTGCTGATAGAAGGTGTTTAAAACTTTCGTACAATTTGTTTTCAAGACATACGTGTTTCTATGGCTTCCAGAAGACGAATGGAAGATTCTGAGCGCTGGCGTGCTGTGGGCCGCATTGAAGCAGGACAGTCGATCACAGATGTTGCTCTTTTCTTCGGCGTTCATCATTCTGTAATTTCACGTTTATGGAAACAATTCCAAACCACACAGACAGTTGTCCGAAAGCCCGTAGCCGGTCGCCCAAGGGTTACAACCCTCGCGGAAGATCGATATATTGCTATTGTAGCCAAGCGGAATCGCAGAGCGACCTCCACACGTGTGACATCTATGGTTACAGCGTCCATTGGTAAGGCGATATCTGCAGCTACTGTAAGCCGAAGATTACATAGGAGTGAACTGTACGCCCGGGGACCTCGAGGTGCGTTCCTCTTCCGTCCAATCAAGAGGGGTACGATTACAGTGGTGCCGGGAACATGTCAAGTGGAATGTGTCTGATTGGGGCAATGTCATGTTTACTGATGAGTCAAGATTTGCTCTGGAGCCAGATGACAAGTGTATAAGGATATGGCGTGAACAACGAACACGCAATCAGTCCCAAAACATCACCGAACATCACGCATTCCGAGGCAGAATCATTATGGTGTCGGCAGGGATTTCATTAGAATACCGCACCGATCTGCACATCTTTAAACGGGGTTCTTTGACGGGTGTCCGGTACACAGACAGGGTGGCAAATGAAATTCATTTATATGGCTATTCCAGGTTGAGTGATAATTCTTAATATAACTTCGAATAATTTTAACTACGTTTCTATTAACTCGTTCCGCTATGTTTGACTGCGGACGATACGGGACCATCTTTAGGTGACGTATGCCCAGTTTTGCACACATTTCCTTAAAAATATTACTAACAAATTGGGGACCATTGTCGGAAATAACTTTTAGGGGCGCCCCGTATTTTAAAATATACTTATTTAAAATTGAATCTACTACAATTTTAGCAGACGCGCGTTTTAACGGAATTAGCTCCAACCACTTGCTAAAATGGTCCTATATAACTAAAAGATATCGGCTTTTGTTAACTTTACTTCTAGGATAAGGTCCCAGTAAATCGATGCCTATTATTTGATTTGGGAACGCTGATTTAACACTATTTTAAGAACCCGGCCGGGCAGAAATTAGTATAATTATTAAATTGGCATGTTGGGCACGACTGGACATACGCCCTAGTAAACTTTTGCAGTTCGGGAAAAAAAATGCCTCGCGAACTCTTTGGACAGTTTTTCGTATGTCCAAATGGCCAGAAATGGCCGAATCGTGCAATTCCTCTAATACATTAAATTTAATGCTAGTTGGGGTAACCGGTCTAAACTCGTGGTTTTCATTAGTCGTTTTCGTATAAAACAAAAGTTCATCAATTGTTTCGTAATTTGCGGTCCTATTTCTTATCGGCACAATATCTGGATGACTGCAATTCTCAGGGTCGGCTAAATAATTGTATATATTTTTGAACTCCGGATCATTTCCGAGTTCGGCTATTACTGTTTCACGAGTATCTAATACTTTGGATGTCAGCATGGCTATTCTAACCGTATTTCCATTTTCATCCAAATTAATTCTACTTAAAGCATCTGCCACAACATTTTCCTTTCCCGGCGTGTGTTTAATTACTAGATTATATTCTTGTAATTTAAGTGCCCAACCTTATTAATCTGGGTGATAAATTTTTTCCAGAGCAGAGTCTGGTGATCGCCGCGTGGTCGGTATATACAGTTACTGGAGAACTTCCAAGGAAACATGAAATTTGTGCACTGTTGGTAAAACTGCGAGAGTTTCCCTTTCCGTGGCCGAATAGTTTCTCTGGGTTTCATTTAACGTTTGACTGAAAAAGGCCACGGGTTGCCCATTTTGAGAAAGCACTGCTCCAATCACAAAATCTGAAGCGTCCGCTGAAATTTCTAGTCCTTTATCCCCCTCCGGGAATTTTAAGACGGGGGCTTGAGTCAAGGCGTCTTTCAGTTTTTGAAATGATGAGTTGGCTTCTGCTGACCACGAAAACCTAGCTTTCTTCCTCTTCAATTTCAGCAGAGGCTCAGCTATTTTGGCAAAGTCTTTAATGAAGGACCGATAATATGAACACATACCAAGAAACGACGATAACTTCTTCGCTGTTTTAGGAATAGGATAATTTTTGATAGCTATAATCTTGGACTGATCCGTTTCAATGCCATTCTGAGAAATTTTAAACCCTAAATAATGTAACTCTTTTGCGGCAAATTTACTTTGGATGCATTTATCTTCAAACCAGCTTCGTTTAACAATAAAAACACTTTTCTTAAATCTTGTAGGTGTTGTTCCAAACTATTACTTGTAATTATAATATCGTCCAAATAAATGAACGTATTCTTACCAAGGACCGGTCTTAAGACAATGTCCATGCATCGTTGGAAAGTTGCCGGCGCGCCGGATAAACCAAAAGGCATCCTAAGAAATGCGTATGTTCTGGACGTCGTTATGAAGGCGGTCTTAGGGACGTCTTCGGGTTTTACCCCAATCTGGAAATAGCCACTCGTAAGATCTAATGTAGACATATTTTTTGTAGAGGTAATATTTCGGATTATCGGCAAAGGATATACAGGATATTTTATGACGGCATTTAGCCTTCTGTAATCTATAGCAAAACGCCACCGCTTCGGGTGCGTAATCGGATAATCATTATTTTTCTTGCATAAAACTACTGGGCTAGCATAACTGCTAGAAATCGCGGTAATTATTTTATTTTTCAACATTTCCTCAATATGATATTCGATAATTTCTTCTTTTACCTTATTGTAGCGATAGGGCTTTTGCCTTACTGGTTGGGCGTCCCGTTTTTGGATTTCATGATTCTGCGTGTTTCTGCGTGAAACCCGGTACATCGCTAAATAAATTTGAAAACTCACTACCAGTGCCTGCAGCTTTTCTTTCTCTTCTGCCGGTAAGTGCTGTAGTTCCCGCTGCGGGGGCTTATGATTCCTTTTGTCTACTGGCTGCATCGATATCGTTAACTTGCCTCCCTGAAAATTTATCTTCGCTTCTGCCAATCTAAAAAAATCCACACCCAGAATAATACACGTTTGCAGGTTTCGCACAATATAAAATAAAATTTTTACCTGCTCGTCGTTGATATGCACAAAAAGTGAAACTTTTCCTAGGCATTTACACTTCTCTCCTTGGGCTGCTATGACATTCGTGTCTCTTGCACCAAAAATTCTATAACGGCGAAAGTGTTTCTTGAAAAATGTTTCCAAGATAAAGCTGCTTTGCGCTCCTGTATCCAAAAGAGCAGTCGCCGGCATGTTGTTAATTAAGACTTCAATCTTCGGTAAACTTAAATTTTTAACAACCACGGTGTGTAAACTAATTGTGGAAGGATTTTGCGAGACTTCGGACTTCTTCACCTTCCTTGAAGAAATCCATCTTAGTTTAAATCCTACTTCTTATTCTGGTTACCTTCTGCATCTTTGCCCGTTTTTCGATTAAAATCTCGTCGTTCGCCGCTCGACTTAGGAGATCCATCTTTCTTCGTCCATTGCTTCGCCTTGTTCCCGTAATTGTGTTGTTGCATTTGCTGGGTTCTTGGCGTGTTCCACTGACTTCTTCGCTCAAATTGGCGACGTCGTTCATTGTCTGCAATTCTTCGACTTTCAAATTGTACGGCGAGCTCGAATAATTTATCCAAAGTCGTTGGGTTTCTGAGCTCGATAAAATCTTGAACTTGGGGCAGTAGCCTAGGAAGTATAATTTGAATAATTTCTGGATCCGGGCGACTTCCATACAAAATCTTTAAAACTTGGATTTTTCTCAAGACAAATCTTCTATCTTTTCTTGGTAACGACTAAAAAGTTCCGCCTCCAGTCTGGCTCGATCTCGTACGACAGGAAATGCTTTCACCAAAGAATTTTTAAAATTTTCTTAAGTGTATGTGGGGCTTCTCGGTTCCCCCAAAAGATTCTTTCCAATACACTTGAACCAATTTAGCGCTTGGCCTTTCAAAGCGCTGGTGACAAGAGTGATTTTCTGAAACACGTGGACTGGATATAGCATGAAATGTGCGTCCAATTTTTCCAGGAAATTAATTACGGCTGACTTGCCGTCAAAACTTGCCTCTGGCTTCATGGCTGCCCGCATGGTTTGTACAATGTAGCCAAATCCTTCTAGGGCAGGAGGTGGTATCTCAGGGTTCTGCACAGTTACTTCAGGTATCTCAGGTTCATCTTCTTGTCTTTCAGGCCATCCTGTCATTTTTCTTCTTTGGGCGCCAGTGTCAGGACTGAGTGTTCTGTGCATACTTTTGGCGAACATATTCGTAACTTTATCAAAGTCCTGATCTCGAACAGGGAGCTGATTGCAGCTATGTTCTGTGGTAGAGTAACTGTGGTAGAATAAGTGCACGCAAAGAGGATTTTAAAATGACCCTTTTATTAAACGACTATTTGCATCCACTTCCCAAGTCGGAAGTGATAACAGAAAATAATGACCGCACTTGGGTCTAAACTGAACAATCAAATAATTTAAAATAAAGTGAGTAGAAATTAAGTAGTCGTTGCTCACAGAACTCAATGCTAAACGATTAATGGTGTGCAGCAAGATTTATCTAATAATAACGCACTTAGATTACTTTAATTAGAGTAACAGCGCTAAGGCTTAGAATTTAAATACTAGCGGGTCAGGTGGACGTCGAACAGAGCCGCAGTGATCTGAGACTAAAAGCTCTCTCACACCGAGAGGTTCCTTGCTAACCTTTTAAATACCAAAACTTGGCTCCACTTCAAATTAGCATAAAGCTGAAACGCGCGCTCATTCTAACGAGATGTTGAAATAAAAACTTACAGGAAAGAGAAAATTAACATAAAACTTTGTTAGTTTAAACTAAATCCTTACAAAATAAATATCTCGTAATTACTGTTGCCATCCACAAAAATCTAGATAAAACTAGGTTGTTCTATTGATAATTAAAAAGCTTATAAAAGCCGAATTGAAACACCTCATCTCAGTAGTAGTTGTTGTTGTTCACGTTGTAGTTGTAGTTGTAGCTGTAAAAAGCGAACTGTTGTTTGTTTACTTAATGCTGTTATTGATTGTAGCGATTTCGCTGTGAGATAGAATTATTTTATCTGTTTTAAACTGAGTTTTGGCTAAACGTTTGAGATATTGTGATATTGTGCGAATATCTGTGAAGAAACATTTCAGCATTTTAGTTTATTTCTTGTGGAAAGAATAAATTTTTGTTAACTTTTTACGACTTGTGCATTCAATATATAACGAACGCGTACGCACGTAACAGTATTATACATTAATAATTATATAATATTTATTAATTTATTAATTTTTAACGGGTATTACCTTATAGGCCATACAAGGAAGTCATGTGGTGTTCACGCCAGATTTTTGGTACGAAGTAAAGGAATTTCAAAAATTGAAATATGAAAAATTTCAGGTATCGTATTTCAATGGAAATATTCATTTCGACCACTTGACATCTGTACATACGGACAGAATATAGGACTTTTTTTCTCAAAACGAATTGTATAATGGATTTAAAATGTATTCAAATTGTACTTTGTCGTGATGTCTGTACATACGTACTTTCGTATATATTTCGCATAACTCAAAAACGATTAGTCGTAGAACTTTGAAACGTGTATGACGTTTGCTACGTCTAGTTGTGCATCACTTTCCTTATTGCAATCGGTAGTACCCAAATTATTTATACCTACCGCCTTAAACATGCTTACCCGTCCTTCATTTCGCAATTGTTGGTCGCTGTCATATACTTCCAATTAAGGAAGTAATTTAAATGACGAAAATATTAATGTTTTGGTACTGTCAAATTAAAAAAAATATTATTTTCCAAAATAACGAAATCTAACTTTGAATTCGGTGTTTCGGTTCTTTGCTTGTGTTTGGGGAAGTTTTATACTCCTTATAAAACAATAAAATTATGAGAACTTTGACTGCCGTTTGACGAAAATTGACCGGGATATTTAATCTCAAACTTTTCAATTTATGATGGCATTTTCAAATTGTTTATGGAATCGGTCCTTTAAGTTATCATAATTCGAGAAAATAATTTTAATTAAGTGCAGAAAAAAATGTGCGTAACTTAATAGGCAGTACAAGGAAATAATGTACTGTCCTCATCTGATTTTTATTCTAACTATGTTAAGCGACTACTAACGGCCCAAACGAGAAAGTGGTTAGTGATTGTGACTACTATACCAAAGGATACTGGTTCGAATCCCGGAGATGGCAATGTACGTCCCTTCATAGGAGGCAATGGTGGCTCACGTATTATGTGCTTCCATAATAAAGTGACCACGATTCCGGCCGTAGTAATGACCAATGCCTATAAACGACTAAAGCCTGCCATTGGGAAAAAAATGTTAGGCGACTAGAAGCACAAAAATATGAGATAATAATCGCTATGCTGCCAACAATAACATGATTACTGACGTTGTTGAAATTTTACGACTTGTTTGTTACTTTGAAAAGGTTAGAGAAAACAAATTCATTGACCTCCCCGTTGTAAGAATTTTGATAGTTAGCTTCGGAAAGAATATCACAATAACATAAAGGATTACGCTTCACCAAATTGTCTATTTGGACCTGAAGGATTTGGACATTCATCATTAAAATCCACGCAGTTGGATAAATCCATAGTTATCTTTTTTCGTAATCTTATACATTATCCTACCCTGACTTTAACACAGAGAAAACAAATAGCTGTGCCACAAAATAGTCTGTTTTCTTTTCCAAACGACTGAAATTCAAAATTTTTAACAGGTCCTGTAGTGATCTTGCATTTGATAAGCGTGTAAAATGTTTCATCAGTATCACTTTGTTATTACAAGATTATACAAAAAATTATTCCAATTTTATTCTCATAAAATTATTTTGAAATATATTATTGGAAAGAACAACGTTTTTATTCGCAATATAATATAATTTCATATATTGAACTGATACTTTGAACTTATATCCTGTTACATAATATTTTGAAAATATGCGCATACTTTGAAGTTTACTACATTATTTAAAAAACAAATGCTGATGTGTATACAACATGACTTCCTTGTACAAAATATTAAATTATACACATTTTTTTCTGCGTTTCATTTAAACTTATTGAATTGAATTAAATCTACTTCATCGATAACGTATACACCACAACAGAATAAATGCACTCTTCAAAATTCACTATTTTTATTCACCGTAGCGATACTCTGGCGCTAGGTTCACTTAACAGCGTTACATCTCATTCATTTTATATCTCGTAAACAAATGCTATTCGTAAACATTCTCCTATGCCCAAGACAGACTGGCGACAATATTTCATACTAATACGGAACACTTATTTCCTCGAATTTCATTAGAGATATACTATTTCTCATTCAATTAATTCAGTTCTCACTTCCCGGTAAGATAAAAATATATAAAAACTCAAAATATTTTTATTAAAAATTGGAAGTTGTAGAAAAACATAAACCACCAAGTACTGTTAAAAAACGTTTTACAAGTAAAATTACAATTTCTTTGCAAAAACAAGCAATTCGGCCTGCAGGCAAGCAGGCAGATTTTTCGGTGCACAAAACTAAAAGTTTCCTTTTGGTCTCACTCGGTAAAAAGACACTGAAGGTGCAGAATGAATTAATTCACTAGTCTACGAAGTTTCAAATGCGAACAAATATGGCTGCTATGGTAAAAAAATTAGGCTTAGCCGCACTTAAACAACTTTCAAATTGTTGATAATTCTACAAATATTGCATGAAGATAAACTAAAGGCACAAAAACGTTAATCGGAAATTAAGAACAACATAATTCAATCACATTTAAAGCAAAAGCTGCACAATTTACCAACCTACAAGAATAAAAAATTGAGCTCACTGAGTCGACTAACAGCGTGGGTATATATGTATATATATATAGATATATTTACATACTTTTGATGCGGCCGATTGCCAACTGGAAAGGGATGTGCACAACTATATGTTATAGCAGTCCTATACACAAAATTTCAACGTTCTGAGGCTACTCGTTTCTGAGTTAAGCAAGGCACATACGTACGCACATATGTACGTACGTAACGGCGCCACAAAGAAATCTCTTCTGAATCCGTTTTATAATCCGTTTGGGATTAAAAGTTTATTTATTCTGTCCTTACGCACAGATGTCGCACAAAAACATCGTTAAATTGCATTCGATAGCGGTCAAAATTGTTATTTTAGTTAAAATATGGTATCCGGAATTTTTCGTGATTACAATGCATCCTTTACTTCGTACAAGGAAGTAAAACACTAGTCATTGCTTTTCGTAATTGTATTTCTGTAATATTATCGCCGTCGCATATGTATGCATACTATTAGCAAACAAATATGCGTACGTGTTATATATTTACATCTGCACAAAAATATACTTAGGCTTCTGTATTACTAGCATTAGATGTGCTATTAATTTCAGACCTCGCTGTCTTGTCTGTGTTAAAGATTACTTTCCAGCATTTCTTTAGCACGGATTAAACATGACCTCAAGAAGTTACGCGCGTTACTTCGTTACAAGTATTTAAAAATTAATAGAATTCAGTTTTTTACCTAATGAGCTATTAGAGACTATAGGTCTTTTCTGTTAAATTTTTCTGTTTCCTTAAAAGATTATTTGTTGCTAAACTAGCGTGCTTACATCCAAATAATAAACATCATTTGAGACTTTTAAGCAAAAACCCTCCAAACGTTCCTGACTGTACAGTGTAGGTAGAGGGACAGTTGTTACGTGAAGGGAGTGGCCTTAAATTCGTGAAACAATGTGAAGACATTGGCCTTAAATTAGTGTTATAAAATTTAATTTAAAATATTAAATAACCAGCGACTTATGGAAACCTTGTGTGATGTGATTTTTCCTCAATTGTTCGTATCACTTTCCAAATGCTGCTACCAAATGTTATCAAACGGTCGTTAACTGAGAACGAGGTTTTGCATCGAATCACTTCAAACGGCTGTATCACTTTTCAAACTTTTGCTACCAAATATTATCGGCCTGTATTACATTTAAAGAAATTAAATAATAAAAAATCTGCATGGATGTATGTATTTTTCTTTTACAATGAAAAAACAACGATACCTAGAGACATCAAATAATTTGTATAACGAATTTTTGAATAACGTGTCCTCCCCAACATGGGCACCTGGAAGCCAGTTTGTTATCTATATCATATTTTTAGACTTTAACGAATTTTTGATTAAGAAACTCAACTATTTCAAAGCGAACAATACCAATGCACTGCGCGGAATATGATATTTTTAACTCTAGCGCGCGACACTGTCCATCGGAAGTGCCTGTATGTGTAAATGAAAAAAACTTCCTTTTGGGCGTAATATAAAATATGAAAGGCTTTCAGATTTTTTTCGTTAGTCATTATTTTTTAAAGAAATAGTGTAGCAA
>KK114515.1:314077-337404 GCA_000611955.2 Stegodyphus mimosarum | reverse complement strand
ATATATATATATATATATTTCATAAAAAAGTTTTCCACAGACGATTCAGTATTTGTCATGCAATTAATTCAGTTCTCACTACGCGACAAGGCAAAACTACAAAAAACTTAAAATATCTATATTAAAAATTACGAAGTAAATCTAACACTTATTTCGTTGAATAAATTCCGGATTGATTAAACATGATTTAATTCGCAATAAAAAACGAAGGCGTTATCTTTGTTGTTGTGAAGCTTAGTTTCTCTAGATTGGCAACAAATCCACTGTTCTCTTAAGTTTCAAATGTAAACAAATATGGCTGCCATATAAAAAATGATTAGCCTTAACCGCATTTAAACAAGTTTTAAATTATATGAAGATAAGAACAACATAATTCAATAATTTTTAATGCAAAAAATACACAATTTACCAACATATAAGAATAAAAAAAAGTGAGCTCACTGACCCGAGTAACAGAATGGATATATATATATATATAGTAAAAAAGTATATAAATATATAAATGTATATATATATATATATACTTTTGGTGCAGCCGATTGCAACCAAAACAGGAGGTGCACATCTGCATGTTATAGGAGTCTTATATACAAAGTTTCAACGCTCTGAAACTAATCGCTTTTGAGCTGTGTGCGAGATGCATACATGCACATATACGTGCGTACGTTCGTACGTATGCACGTACGCACAGACGCCACTGAAAAATCTCTTTGGAATCCATTTTAAATCAGTTTTATAATTCTTGGGGAGGAAAAAGAGTCCTTTATTCTATCCTTACGTTCAGATATCACGCAAAAACATCGTTAAATTGCATTCAATTGCAGTCAAAATGGAGATTTTCATTGAAATATGATTCCCGAAATTTTTCGCGATTACAATACTTTCTTTTTACTTCGTAGAAGGAAGTAAAAATGTATAGCAACACTTAACGCTAGCGCAGGTACTCTTAAACTTTCTTGCCTTATGCAGCCTTTTCACCATTGGCGGAAGATTATTTCCTTCCCCTCCTTTCCGCCCACCAGCGGCCGAGCGGTAAAGACGCTGAACACTGGTAATTCGGTCCGAGGTTCGAATCCCGCGAACGGGCTGGCTGCATGGGCGTTTTCGTGGTTTTCCCCATGTGTAACGTGTATACGAGCCAGTTTCCCTTAGAAAGTCCTCCACGAAGGCATCCCTCCCTTTAGGCAGATAGCCCTCGTGTGCTTTGCCATAATTAAATAACCTAACCTAACCTTCCCCTCCTTTCCAAAATTTTAAAAATAAATATATACATTTATCTACATTTAAAAGATTTTTAAACGTGTTGTATAGAACATAAAGTGTAGAGAATACTGATAAATAGCAACATTTTATTGAAGTAACTTTTATATTCATAAACTAAAAATAAACGCTTTAACAGATGAATAAAGTGCTGACGTCATTCCTCTTTAAACTATAAAATTTCCCCCAAGAGAGAATTGATCTCTGGTTGAGAACTCCTGTGGCAGAATTTCTAAAAATACGCTACTTTTTTACATATTTTGTTATTTTTCAGTTGAATTTTATGTGGTGTAAGTGCGAAGAAAATAAAAATAAATAAATAAAATTAGAAAGACAAAATTAATAAAAATAAAATAAAGGTTATGAAAACTAAAAATTTTAAAAATAATTAAAATGATTTGGCCTCTTTTTCTTCGTTTTACCGGCGATGGCAGGTTTTCACTTCCTTGTACGAAGTAAAAAGGAAATATTGTATTCGCAAAAAATTTCGGGTGTCATATTTTAACGAAAATATCCATTTTGACCGCTATCGAATCAATTTAACGATATTTTTGCGTGATATCTGAACGTAAGGACAGAATAAAAAACTCTTTTCCCCCCAAAATTATAAAACTCATTTAAGATGGATTCTGAAGATACTTTTTTCGTATCGTCTCTGCGTATGTACGTATGTATGTATGTATCTCGCATAGCTCAAAAACGAGTAGCCTCAGAACGTTGACGTTTTGTATATAGGACTGGTATAACATGTAGATGTGCACCTTTCATTTTGGTTGCAGTCGGCAGCACCAAAAGTATATAAATAAATGTATATATATATCAACTCTGTTACTCGGCTCAGTGATCTCAGTTTCTTTATTCTTATATGCTTGTAAATTTTGCATTTTTTTGCTTTAAAATGATTGAATTATGTTATTCTTATCTTCCGGTTAAGGTTTTCATGACCTTAGTTAACCTGCATGTTATAATTGCAGAATTAGCAACAATTTAAAAGTTGTTTAAGTGCGGCTAAGCCTAATTATTTTAGTCATAGCGGCCGTATTTGTTTACATTTGAAACTTAGCAGAATAGTGGATTTGTTGCCAATCTAGAGAAACTAAGCTTCGCAACAACAAAGATAACGCCTTCTTTTATCATTGCGAATTAAATCATGCTTAATCCATTCTGGAATTTATTCGACGAAATAAGTGTTTAAGATTTACTTCGTAATTTTCAATATAGATATTTTGAGTGTTTATGCTTTTTTGCCTTATCGAGAAGTGAAATCAAAATCAATTGAATGAAAAATACTGAACCGTCTGTTAAAAACTGTTTCTTCTTTTTTTTCTTTGTTTAATTTCTTTTATACATCGTTTTTTGATTTATCATAATATTTGAATTGAACATGGGACAACGACTAGATAATTCTTCAGGTGATATACATAATTTTTGTGCATTCTGAGTTATAAAATGAATGAGATGTAACGTTGTTTAGGGAACCTAGCGCCAGAGTGTCGGTATGGTATACAAATATAGTGAATTTTAAAGAGGTTTTATTGTGCTGCGCTATCGACGAAGTAGACTTGATTCAATTAAATAATTTCAAATGAAATGCAAAATGCGTATAATTTAATATTCCGTACAAGGAAGTCATGTGGTGTACGCATCAGATTTTTGTCTTTTAACAATGGAAGTTCGAATTGTTTATTATTTTCTTGTTCATCTGGGTTTTAGACCAATATTCTTCGTCGCTCGGATTTCGTTTGTTGCTTTCTCGTGTTCTCAGTCGTTTCTCACGTGAGGAAAACTTTTCCTCTTCATTTAAGCGATGTTGTGGCATCTCTTTATTTGAAAAATGACATGGATACCAAAAGTGATATGACAGAAAAGTGATTCTACGAAAATTGAGGTTAGAAAATAATATCCTTTTCTGGATAATAATAAAATATCGAAAAAAGTTGACTAAATCATCAAACTAACAGGTACGTTGTGCATCTTCTGCATAATTTAAGAAGTAAAAAATATGTAGTGTAATTCTATAAAAATATTCAAAGTTTTTAATTAGCTATATCATGAATCAAATGCATATATTTATTTAAAACGATCAGATTAAAAGGTCAAAAAGGATTATTTTTAAAGTATGCATGTATTGCTTCAACACACTTACCGTGGGCGAAGCATTTCAAAACTAGTCCCCCTTTTGGGCTTTAAAAAGTATATACATAAAAAATCTGAAAATTTTCAAATTTTAAATTACGCCGAAAGTGGCATTTTTTTAACGTTTTGTGTGTTACCTTGATGTATTAGATATCATATTATTCCCACTTAAATGACATAAAATTCAATACAACGGCAATGCTACAAAATATTTAAAAACAGCATATCTTTAAAATTTGCGATAGACAGTCTCGCACGCTGGAGATAAAAATGTTTTTTTTTTGTATACTATTGCCATTGCTCGCTTTGAAGTAGTTGAGTTTATGAAAAATTAGCTTTGAAATCGTTTCAAAAATCGCTTTGAAATCGCTTGAATTAATCAAAAATTTGTTAAAATTTTACAAAATGTGAAACAGATTATAATCAAAATCAAAGTTCAAAATTCGGACTTCCAGGTGCACATGTTGGGGTGGAGGATTAAGTTATTCAAAATTTGATGGCTCTAGGTACCGTCGTGTTTTCACAATTCGAGAAGTATATATATTCATGCGGATTCTTCATTGCTTAATTTCTTTAAATGTAATACGTGATGACAGTATTTGGTGGCAACAATTTAAAAACTGATTCTCTGTTTACAGTACAACACCACAGAATGACGCTTTGAGACAAATATTCCTTCAGGGCTAGCGCCCCTTTGGGCTAAAAATTGCCTGCTGCCTTTAGATCGTGCTTTCGGCCAGCAGGCAGTTTGTGTTTGAGATGCATCAACAGTTATTCTTTTTAACTTATCTCATAGCCAAACACATGCTCTTATTTTCTTCCAGACTGTTTTTCGGAATAAAATACCAAGAGATTGGAAAGGGGAACCTATTACGCCAAATCTTGGAATTTTTATTTTTGTATTGAAGAATAACTTCATACAAAAGGTTAATGAAATCTTGGTTTTAAAAGCAGATTTAAAGAGTTGAAACTCAGCGATTTAAAAGCAGTTAGTTAACATTCAGCAAAGTGTAAGATATTTATGTTTAAAATTTTATTCGAAAATCGCAGTAATCTAATGAAATGCCATTTCAACTCATCCAAGTATAAGATAGTTGACTTTTAAATTTAATCAACGAACTCTGGGATTTAAACAAAAATACATTGCCTGTACCCGAAATATAATATTTTTATCTCCCACGCGCTAGGGTGTTGCCAAGAAAGTCAGGGGAAGCTGGAAGCTGAGACGATAGAGAAAGACTTTCAGATTAGTTTTTTAAAAATGTCATAAATTATTTTTACGAAGTAGACAAAAAATTCAAAGATGTTTCGAATATCTAAAGGCTTTTTAAATGAATCGAAATGTCTTTGAAATTCTATACTGCTATGTGCAATACTCTCATGAAAGTATTTGTCGGAAAATTCTATTTGGAGTGTCCAAAAAAAAGGGGGGAGGGAAGAAAAAGAAAGAAAAGAAAAGAAAAAAAAAGTTAAAAATTTAAATTTTAACGTTGCAACAGAGGATTTAGTAATGTTATTCTCGATGATCGTCTCAGATTACCAATCTGCTTTTGGGCTCACCTCCTTTTTTTTTCTTTTTTCTTTTTTTTTGCCATTTTAGCATTATTACTATTAAGCATTCCTTTCTTCGCACATTCGCTGCATACAATTCAACAGCAAAATCACTAATATTTAAAAACAGAATTATATTATTATTCCCGATATTATTATACCCCCTAAATTTCTCGCGGTTATGTAAGTATACCTTAGTAAGCACAGTGTTACACAGCGTTAGCATACATTTTGTAAGGTTGTTATTATTTTCAATAACCAGTTGTTTTACGATTTAGATCTTTACTGTCACGTCTCTTTCCGTTTCCCTACCAAATGTAGATTAGTTCGAGAGTATATAAGGTGAGATTTTCGGATTGTAAGACAATTCGCGTTTCTTCCTTTCGAGGCAGATTTCTAGTTCTAGCGAGCTAGATATCATTGAATTCGTCGGCTTTGCATTATAGTTACCGAAATTTAAATTGAAACACCGGTGAGAAGATTGAGCCAGCTTCGCGTTAAATCATTTGTGTAATCCTTGGCTACTAGATTTAATTTTAAATTTGAATTTACTGCTACTATAAGCTGCACCGCCACAAGTGGTTGGCTGAATTTGTAAACACGAGCAGTGCTTTTATGTTTCAATTCTGACTTAATAAAAATGTTTGTTTTGAAACCTTCTTAAGACTTTTTACGCGAAGAGATAATTCACTCCAAGTCTATTAGTGGCTTGGACTTAGTAGTTTATACTAGCAAAGAAGATAGTTTGAAAGCTTAAAATATCTTACGGTTACAATTTTTTACATTTTTTTCAGCCTTTTCTCAGTTTATCATATCAATGTGCAGTTTTCTTAATAATATGACTCACTAAACACATTTTTGTATATTTACTATTAACTATTTATGTTTGAACTGCATTAATTAAACATCAAATCCTTGGCATTTAAGCTCCATAAAAATAAAATTACAAAATATTTAAAAATAGTACACTTTTAGAATTCCGGATAGAGTGTTAGGCGTTGCCATTCATTTTTCTGAATATTCGCTATATTATTTATTTAAGAACTTGAGCGGCCAGTTGCCTAAAGTAATTATCATAAAAAAATAAACGTGCATACTGATTTTAATAAGCCCAGCTAATGTCATTTCATAAAAAATTGTGAAATATTTTTGATTAGATAGCCCATGATTTTAATGAGTTTTTATTAACTCAATCGTATTAAAAGGTAGAAAAAATATTCTTAAGAACTATGTTTATTGCTTTTAAATCGCTTCCATGCTTAGTTGTTTAAATTGCTTAGTTTGTTGCTTATTAACCTTTCACATTAAACCTTAAAGTAAAATATCTTAGATTTACTGAATGGTAATAGTCCGTGGCGTAAAAAATAAAAATATTTTATTTCTAGCGGTGGCAACCCATTACTTTCAAATAACAGAATTTGTGGATTAAAATTGGAAGATAAATACCGTTTATTTTGCCGAATGGCAACGATCTGGCTGTGGGAGATAAAGATCCTTTATTAATGTTGCCCCTTCTCGATTTCAAATCGCTGAGTTTGCTAAATAAAAATTCGTTAATTTTGTACAAAACATGAAATTAATCAAAAGCAAATTCGAAATTCAAAATTCGGGCTTCGAGGTGGTCACGTTGGGATGGAAGACTGCGTTTCTTAAGAATTCGGTGGCTCGAAAGCTGATTATAACTTTGTTTAAACTACAACAGGAATGACACGGCTCCGTATGATATTTATTACTTTATACTTTTCTTAACGCATGCAACACTCTTTATCAACACTGTTACAAGACTTTTTAATTAAATTGCAGGCATTTTATAGGTACATGGGAACACTTCCGCGAACATTTTAAACAGAAAAATGTGTTATCCAACAGTAAGAAAAGTAAATAAATGAATAAAAATAAGTGTTGATACGCAATTTTATTGTTATTATTATTATCATTATTATATCTCATTCCGCGTTTTTATGACAAGTACCCTTGCTAGTACCGATGCATATTACTTTCGATAACAAGAATTTCACTGCGTCTTTTTCTCACAAATTCTGTTCAGAGTGAAAAATAGTGTGGATTCTAAAATAATAAAAATGTTTTCTTTTTGAAGCGCTTTAGTAAAAGAGGCCCAATGATGAAGTATTCAAACTGTAAGATATTTTCTCCTTCCTTACTATGTGCTTTGGTGGTGTAATAGGGAAGCCCGTTTCGCTAGCATCGGAGGATCTGCAGTTTGAATCTCGACAACAGCATTGCTGATTAGTCGTATTTCCTGTTCCAGTATCCAGTATATTCCAGTTCCTAGAAGTGGCATCCGAACTAATATGTGCGCCACCGCCTACATTTAGTGGCTGAGTCTCCACCTTCCTAATGGCCTTTAAATGAGAGGGAATGTAATACATTTTCTCCTTCTTGCGTATTGTCTTAGTATTTTATTGGAATCACGTCCGGCTAGCAATTGGGAGATTCGGAGATGGAATTTCTGATAGGGCACAGCGGATTATAAAATTCCAGATAAAAATAATTAAGAACTGCACAAGTGGCGCGCGAAATTAAATGTGGTAAACGATATTTGTCACCACAACGATTTCGAGACTGGGTCCTCTTCTATCTAATTTTTCTTTAAGTAGAAGAGAATGCAAGGAATTTTCTGTTTCCTTTCCATATTATTCGTGATGTAATTCTAAGCACGTTCGGCTAACAGGAGAATATGTAGAATTCGAGTTTCGGCGAGAATTCCAAGAATCTTCAGGAATAAACCTAATAATTCTACCAGATGGATTCGAAATTCCTTAGGATTGATTTTAGTCTAATAATTTGCTCAAAATATTCAATAAGGAAAATTTTTTATTATTTTTCTTTAAGTATCAGACGAAAATTTCAAAATTAATTTCAAAATTTAAATTTGAAATCCTTTTCATAAACTAGTCATTATTGTCATTTAGAAACTTAACGCCAACATATTTAAAGAGACCTCTTGAAGCAATTTCTGTACTATGACTTTCGAAGCAGCTTTAGTAAGCAACTAAAACTTTTGAGATAGGAAAAGAATAAACGCTTATTCAAATTCATGGTCTTACTAATTACTATGCATTGTTTATGGGTCTTACAAAGAGTATCAAAATATCATTCATAATCCTCTTAATTTACTACCGTTAGCGATTCTCTCTATTTCACGAAACCTTATTAATAACGCCTGAAAGAAGTCGCTTTCTCATTACGAAACAAATATTGCTATGGAAAAGCTGATAATCATTCAAAAATTAAATCTTTACAGGTCCTTTAAAACGGTAACAACAAGTATGTTGTTTGTCAGCTGCAGAGCAAGGTACTTGAATTAATAAATGCATTTTAATGTCATCTTGATATGATAGCATAGAACAGAATAAAATTTGTAAAATTTTATAAATTTGTGTAAAACGTATCTGGAATATCAACATTTTTCAGCAGTGGTTGTTCCACGATAAAATTCATAAAGCTGCAATAAGGTTTAGCAAAAGCTGCAATAAGGTTTAGCAAAAGCTGCGCAATCTTCCCTCTAACTTTTGGCTGATGGGTAACTTTATTTTGACCCGTGCAACGTTTTCTACTACAGGAATTATTTATGCGGCTTTTATCTGTTGCTGCTATTTTTATATTTAAATTAAATTAATTTTAATAACATTCATTATTTCCAAAAACATAAATATTTAAAAAACTACTTATTAATTGTAATAACGAGTACATTAATATACAATGTAAACATAACAAAATTATTTGCTAAAATATAGCTTAATTCTAACAGTAATAATAATAGTAATAATGTTTATATTTATAAATAAAAATTACCTTTATATAACTATATATTAAATTTTTTCTCTTCTGCCTTTAAAATTAAACCATTCAGCATCTATGCGATCCAAATTTATTGTGTTTCCACTTAAGAATTTGCCCGCATTAACTTGTCTAAGTGACCTTTTTAAAAAAATTCTTTGCTTACTTTTTATTAATTAAACTTAAACCTCGTTCCTATACGCCCGAATCACAAAATGCCAAAAATATTCAATTAACATTCATAATTTCGAAAAACTGTTCATTCTATAATGAAAAAATTGCCACATCTTAAAAATTTATTACTAGTTTACATTTCATTTTTCCCACACGACATATTAAATCTATTATATTGTTGTAGCTCAACTGTTTTATCTGTTAATATTGTTACGAACTCCCCTGCTGCGTTAAGTTAGCTTCCCGGAAAAGCGGGTTTAGGTTTATCAGAAAATGGCAAGGTAGGCATTGTTGCCAGATTTGTTGCGAAATCGCCCATTTAGCGCCATAATTGGCGATATGCCATGGACGGAGCGAGAACATTCTAGAATGAATTCTTACCGGTTTACCGAATGTTCTCGAAGGCAGATCGAAAGCTATATAAACCCTGCCTGCGGAGTAGCAGTGTAATCGTGAATACTAGTATTTTCAGTTCTGAGATTAGTTTGAGGGCGATCGATCAAGTTGGAAGCTGTACTTTAGTGTTTTGCCGTGAAGCTGTCTTCACCATTACAGCCTGATAGCCTGAAGGCTGCGTTGTTGATTGCTTCAGAGTATTTATCGTAATTTTCGGATGACTGCAAACGTGTCTTGGGAACTCTTCTGTGTAATACTGATGAATAAATTGTGTTTTTGATTCTCATCAAGTGTTGTCATCAATCACTCCAAATCCACGAACTTGTAGAAAGCAAAAATAAGTTACTGTATTTCACGTACACATTCTCATGTAACCCAAAGCCATAATTGAAATCGCATGCATTTAAATTTGTCAAATCAATCGCTCCCCATTCCTATGATCCATTTTCAAGAATTTTGTCTTCTAAATGAGAACAAAAATATTTATAAAACATAGCATAGAATTAGTGTAAATTTCCGTTTACTGAGAAGAATTTTCACTGCCTCACTTACGCTACTGCGGTTAATATTTTATTCTTTAAATGTGTTCATTTTACCTCGTGCAAAGGGATGCTTGATCGCACCTCTGAAATATTTTACACAATGTTGCAATTTTTTTTAAAATGTCATTCATAGTATTCTTACGAATTTCATATACAGGAAACTAACTTTAGTGAAATTATATATGAATTGTAGTATTTCTTACATGACTTAACATGAAAGACCTTGAGATACGAAGCATCGCCTGAAAAGTAAGCTTATACGGTAAGACCATTTAACATTGAGATAAATGTCTATAGACTGACGGGATAGGGCCTAAACTGTCGATGTTTTTGGCTACTAATTTTTGACCCCCAGTTTGGCGAGATACCTCCAAAAGTCGACAAATTTTGCACCTATTTGGGGACATTTTGGTCCAATCCCTACGTAACTGTGACCGGTCTGATCCCTATGTAACTGTATCCGGTCCTACGTAACTGTAACTCTGTATGCCTTCCAGCAATTTCGAGGAGCCCAAGGTACTAGAAATTTCTCGGCGAATAGGGCAAAATTGTATGAGACTAGAGAGAACATCAGTTATTTCAGAGTTTACCTCAGAATATTGAGAGTTCAGAGTATTGAGAGATCACCGTGCGAGTTTGCTTTTTGGAGGCTCATAGCATTACCTTGTGTTCAACGTTTTTACTTGTTTGGAATGGTAACTACTACCTATGCTTCGTCATCATGAGAAGAGCTGTACGAATGCTTTTGTGTGAAAATTCCAAAATTGTCTTTTTTTTTTTAAATAAATTTCATCAAGCTATTATCATTTCTGTGTGTATGCAATACATTGAACAGCGACGTGATTGTGTATGTGCTTGTTAATTTTCTGCATGCGCTGAATTTTTTAAAAAAGTGCGCAGGCACAGCTTTATGGAACCCTGGTTGCAAGTATTCTTTATCTTACTATGTGTTTGCAAAGTCACCCGTCTAAACTAGCTATTAAAAAGTGAAACGTTTAAAGGGGTGTTTTTTAACATTTTCTGTGTTACCTTTATTTATTAAATATCATGTTCTTCGCACTTAAACCATAAAATTCAGTTCAACAGCAATATCACAAAATAATTTTAAAATGAGTATATCTTTAGTATTTCCGATACACAGTTCCGCGCACTTTAGATAAAAATTTTTTTTCGTAGTGTTGCCATTGCTCGCTTTTAAATCGTTCTAGTTTGTTCATCAAACATTCGTTTAAGTTTTACAAAATATGAAATAGATAATGAAACAAATTCCAAATTTGGTTTTTTAGATGCCCATATTCGGGTGGAAGCATTCAATATTCAAAATTTGATGGCTCTAGGTACCGTTGTTTTATCACAGTGTGAGAAACATACATACATTTATGCAGATTCTTCATTATTTAATTTCTTTAAATATAATACAAGGCGATAATATTTGGTGACAATAATTTGAAAAGTGGAACAACGCTTTTAATGAATCGACGCAAAATACCAAAACGAAATTAATAGTCCTTCTGAGCAAATTGCCCCTTAAAAATACATATTAAAACAAAAATCTGTAAAAATTCAGATTTTATAGTCATACCAGAAAGGTGGTTAAGATTTTTATGTGCTCTCGTTGACATCAGTGTTTATCATCGCACTCTCTCCTCCTGACACAACTTTTCTGGCTTTTTTAACTTTATCATTAAACATTAGTTTTTTCATACTTACGCCCCATAAAATTCAATGGCTAAAATCACTATTTTTTTAAAGCAGAGTACTTTTAGAATTCTCGTTGCAGTGCTAAATGTCCCCATACATTTTCCTATTTTTTCCGGCATTTTCCCTGTTTAATCTATCAGTCATCAGTTTTATTAGTAAGAGGACAGCTTTTTTGTCTCTGAGACTAACTTCTTAACTTTTAAACATTTCAAAATTTACTTATTGAATGCTACTATCTTTGTATTTGCGCCACATAAAATTAAACAGTAAAATCACAGCATATTTAAAAACAGCATATCCTTAGGATCCTTGCTCGAGTGCTAAATGTTACCGAAAGAGTACCATACATCTTTTTAATGTTCTCTAAATTATTTCTTAAAATATTATACATGGAAAAAACGTTTGGTGGCAACATCCTTTTATTTGAAAAGCGATGTGAACACCAAAGCGATGCAACGCAAAAGTGAGAATCGAGATTAGTAAAACTTCTGGTGTTATTAATGATTTTAGTGATTCCAATCGGCGTAATTTCTTCTAATCAAAGCTTTACAATTTCACAAAAAAAATAATTATTTTAATAATGAACTATTGTATTGATTTTTTAATTATAATAATTTAATCGTTTTATCTTTTATTAAGTAATCAAGAATTTGCATTTATGTAAGCACGTAAATATGTACGTACGCATGTTCCTCGCACTGTGAAATAAAAGTGGCATCTAGATTCACCAAAGTTTGAATATACTTACTCCTCCACCCGAACATGTGCACCTCGATGGGCGAATTTTGAATTTCAGTTTTCTTTTTTATTTCTTTCATATTTTTTACATATTTAACGAATTGTTTATTTAATAACCTCAGTTATATGAAAGTGAAGAGATGGCAACAGTATTCGAAATAAATAATTTTTATCTGCAGATCTACAGACTATTGCCATTCAACAAAATTTAAATATTTATGTTTAAATTTTAATCTACAAATTCGGTTATTTGAAAGAAATGTGTTGCCATTGCCTCAAACAGTATACTTACTATCTTACAGGCTCTAGCATTTTGCCGCTCAGTAAAACGTGATATTTAACTTTCACGTTCAATCAACAGTATTGCCACTGCTCGCTTTTAAATCGTCGACTGTCAGTCGGGAGCTACCCACTTACTTTAAAATGAAAAAGTAATTCTAGTACTGTTTTCAAATAGATGAGTTCGCTCGAAATTTCAAAATAGTTTGTGCAACTGTGTCGAAAAAAAAATGACAGCAATACAAAAATTATTAAAAAATACAGCTGAGTGTTCCACAATGTTTGTAACTTATGGAGAGTTTCGATAGCAAAAAGCCTGAAAATTTTCCTTATAAACAAGCTTATTATCAGTAAAACTCATTGCAGATTCAAAATATTTTATATATAGAATTTATATATTATTAGCATTATTTTAAAACAAAGGTTCAGTTTTATGTTCAATATTATGTTTGAGAAAAGAATCCTGACAGGTCCTTGAAATTACAGATTCCAGATAAATAATCGCCCTAAAGTACACATAAAACTTTTTCTTATGCATAGAACACTTCCAATTTGCATTCATATTTACATATTTAGATACATATAAAAATAAATATAGCACTTAAATGCCTGAGCATATAAAAATATGTCATTCATTCAAGTGAACCTATTTTTATTCTAACATGTAGAGTTAAAAACTTCAGAAACTATTTTAATTCAAGAAAATTTGAATTCTTAAAAAATATAACACATTTTTAAGCAAAATCAGAGGCTCAATAATTCATTCCTTCCTCTAGATAATGTAAATAGGTGCATTCAATTCACTTAGGAAAGCAGAATTGTGAAGTAAAATTTAAGATTTATTTTACGCATAAAGGAGTTCAGAAAAGTAACTAAGTACTGAAAATCGTGTTTTGTTAAAAACGCAAAAAAACGAAAAAAGTCACTCTATCATAACTTTTTTCTTTTTATTTTTTGACTTTTGCACTTTAATCACGTTGTAATGACGGCTGTGTAGATGATGATGCCACACACAATGTATCCTCTAATTCTTGGAATGCCTTCTCGGCTTCAGCCCCCCCCCAAGGTATATCATTAAGCATAGACTTTCTCGTAAGATCAGTTAACGGCCTAGCTATTTTTGCATAATCTAGAACATACTCCATATAGTAATTGTATAATTCTAACACTGATCTTAATGCTTTTTTTGGTTCTAGGTGACTTCAAATTTTTAATGACCTGCAATTTCTCCGTATCCGAGCCGTGTCTGCCCGAGCCTACTATATGGCCTAAATATTTTACTTCCGAGTTATCTCGAAAGCAAAAGAGCATTTCTCTAAATTAGCCGTAAAAGTTAATATCTATAAAGTACTCAGAACAGCTTTTAAATGTTTAAGATGTTCTTCCCACGTTGACGAATAGACAATTATGTCATCAATGAAACTTTGAGCATAATGAATATGTGGTCTAAGAGCCTGATTCATACTCTTTGGAAAGTTGCGGCAGCACCTGACAAACCGAACGGCATCACTTTCCATTGATATTGACCCTTCGGAGAAACAAAACTCGTAAGATATCTACTTTCCTCCTCCATAGGGATTTTCCAATACTCCTTAAGAATATCTAGCGTAGACAAATAATACGCTGCCCCTGCTTTATACCGAAGCTCTTCTGCATTTTGCATAGGAAATGGGATTATCTGACTTTCTGCGTTAAGTCCCCTGTAATCACAACACAAACGTCGGCTTTCGTCCTTTTTCGCTACGCGCACAATAGGTCAAGCTATCTCTGCTGTGGAAGGTTCAATAAAACCCTTTTCTAACAAATCAGCAATTTGTTTCTCCACCTGTGGTTTCAACGCCTCAGGGCACCTTATAAATATGAGGTTGCTTTCTTTCAACTCCTGGCATTAACTTGATACCGTAGGATCCTACTTTCGCACGTTTAATTTCCCTGTCGTCAAACACTACATGAAAAGATTTGATCAATCTGCTCAGCTGATCTCTCTGTGCCCTACCTAAATGTTTCCATTCATCTGGCATACCGACCCTATCTAACAGCTTTTCTACTTTCGCGTTTCTTTGAATAGGCGCATGCTGCACTTCTCCGAATTCATAAATTGCTCCTACTTCATTTATGGGTTGTATGTATTTCCGCAACTTATTTTGATGCAAATGTCCAACCGATTCATCCGGCAATTTCACCAAATAGGAGTGAGGAGACCTTTTTCCCAACTACTTCTCCAGGTCCTGTCCATTTCGAGCAAAGTTTATTTGTTGATGCTGGTATTAATACTACTACCTCATCTCTCATTTCAAATTCTCTCTCCTTAGACCTCAAATTATGAGGATGAACATATTTCTGCTGCTTAGTTACCAAGTTTTCTTTGGCGAATTTCTCCGCTTCCTGTAACCTATTTCTAAGTGAAACTATTTCTAAGTGTCCAATAACGGATTCCCCAAATCCTTGTGGTAATACCGTCTCATCTACCCAACTTGATCTAAGTATCGCCAGCGGCCCAACTGGTACACGACCATACATTTAAAAAAAATGGGGAGACTCCTGTAGTTTAATTCGATATCTCCTTATAAGCCCATAATAAATATTGTAACTGCTTATCCCAGTTTCGTCCTTGCGTATTTATCGCGTGATGCAACATTTACTTCATCGTTCCAATCCACCTTTTCACTAAACCGTTTGACTGCGAATAACCTGGCGTAGAAAATTTTGACGATGTCCCTAACCGACTCAAAAACTCTTGTGTTAGTTTAGCCTTAAAATTCGTTCCATTATCCATAGTGGTCATTCCCGGAACTCCTGTTCGCATGAAAATGTCAATAAAAGCGTCACAGGTAACCTTCGCCGTCACCGCTTTCAGTAGAACCGCCTCCGGCCATCTGCTATCGACAACACATAACACATACTGGTATTCTCATGAAGATTTCGGTTCAATTGGCTCTAACATGTGCGCGTTTACAATTTGGGAAGGAAGTTCGGCCTCCCTATTGCTGCAATTGGAGCCCTGTCCTTCACTTTAATTTTCCTTCGTAGCTGACATTCCTTGCACGCTTCGCACTACTTTCGGATCTCTTTCGATAATCCTTCCCACCAAAACGACATTTTAATCCTTTCCGCCGTCTTCTTTGCTGCGGAATGCCCCTCTTGTAAGATTTGGTAAGCCAACTTCACAGTTTCTTTCCTACGGCATTGAGGAACAACTAATTGACTACAGCGCTGCCCATTGATACTGATCGTATGGTACAACTAAACAATTCCAGACTCCAGCCAATACCCATTCTTGTTGTTACGTACGAGGGTAAGTTGAAAAATAAGTTTCCCCTGTCGACTGTGGTCAGAGTTGTGTATGAAAGTAAAAAAATAGAATGAGACATTAAAGATATGACATACCTTTATTTTATTATTCTCGTACGAGTACGTTGAGACATTTGTGACATTACTTAATAAGCTTCAAAAAGTCCTCCAAGAAAAATTCAGGGCTTTGCATATGGAAGAAGCGTTGAACGGCTATGGGCGAAAGGCGACACAGCAGGAAAACGCGCAAGTCACCGATACACCATTGGGTAGAGGTCGCTGCAAATCAAGCAGATGGCGCTGTTGCAGTGCCTGCGCAAAGCGGAGACCAGCCTCTCATTTGAGCCCCGGTAGGTATGGAGAGAAGGTGCGTTTTGAATTCGTGGTCAAAGGAGGAAGTGAGAGCGGTTATCCGCTATGAATGGGCACGTGGAGTATCAGGAACAGAAATTCATAACCGCCTCGTGGAAGTCTATGGGCCAGGTGTGATGTCGAAGCAAATGGTGCGGAGATGGTGTCGCACATTCAGTGATGGACGTCAGCAAGTGGAGGACATACCGAGAGCTGGATGGACGCGCACGGCCACTACAGAATCAAATGTCAGGAAGGTGGATGACATGATTAGAGCGAACCGGCGTATCACCATCGATGAAGTAGCGGAAGAACTTGGAATCTCACATGAGCGAGCTCAAAACATCATCCACGACATTCTTCGATACAGAAAATTGTCAGCACGATGGGTGCCCCGACAATTGACCTCGACACACAAGGAACAAAGCATGGGTGTCAATGCTGGAAGCAATACTTTGGAAACAGTACTGAAGTGAAACAAGCCGTTCAACACTTCTTCCATATGCAAAGCCCTGATTTTTTCCTGGAGGGATTTTTGAAGCTTATCAAGCGATATGACAAATGTCACAATGTACTTGGTGCCTATGTGGAAAAATAAAGTTATGTCATATCTTTAATGTCTCATTCTATTTTTTGACTTTCATACACAACTCTGACCACAGTCGACAGGGGAAACTTATTTTTCAACTTACCCTCGTACAATCCATAAACGCTCTTTTTAACGAAACACATTCTGCTTGCTCCAAACGTTGAGTTTGCGATAGGGGTGGGCTATCAGCTGACCCTTGCTCGCTGCGTTCCAATTCTACTTCCCCCTTTTCTTTACTCTTTGCCAATGGTGTAGTTCCAGTGGTTTAGTTATTTCCGGCTCACCTTCGACCTTGGGACTGTTTTTTTCGGGATCTGTCGCCTCTTCTCCGTCTAAGTTATTCGATTCCTGATCAATGCCCAATACTAGCTTTTCTTCCGTACTTTCTCCCTAGTAAATACCCCTTTGTTCCCTGAGGAGTCTTAAAATCTTGAGATGTCACTAGCTCTTCTTCATACAAATTATGCACCACTGCTGAATGAACATTTATATAAAAATATATGTATGAACATTATATATATATATTTATTTTTCTAACTGTACATCCTCTCCTCCCGACCAAATACTTATAGGTTCTGTAACTAATTGGGCTTCTACCTAAGGTCCTACGGTGGGTTGTAACCATATTTTACCTCCAGACTCCAAATAGTTTTCTGGAACTACTGATTTTCGTATTACAGTAACTTCTGCTCCACTATCAATCACTCCCTTAAACCTAGAGTTGCCTATCTGTAAATCTATCCTAGGTAATACCTCGTTTGCCTTAGTTAGTGGGATTTCTTCTGCATAGTTAGCTAGCTTCCTTCCTATACATATATTATTTAATCCCTTGGCTTCCACGCCATCCGTATCATCTTTGTCTGTTCCTCTTTTGGGTTTCGCTATCAGGTTTATCGCTGGACAAAATCGTTTTATGTGCCTTTCACCCTGACACTGAAAACATTTTAGAATTGTCTTATTTGTCTGCACCATGCCTTTATTTTTCCTTCTCGACCTTGTAATGGGAACTGAAATTCTCCTTACTCTTGTTTGGTCGTAATAACGTTCCCCCTTGTCTTACCAGTTCCTGTTTTGGTCCCATTTTATTCATTTCCTGAACACTCGTACTTTAATTTCTAGGCATTGCTGTAACGTAATTATCCAAATCATTTGCAAGTTCTGATGGAGACATCCAATTTTCTACCTCTTTCAATAATATATGCGCCTTAACATTTGCGGGCAAATGATCTTTTACCTGATCTACAATCAACAGTTCTCTTATCAAAAGTCTTAACTTTTCGGGATTCTAAGTAGAAATCTAGTGCTGCCTCAACCCTTTCTACGTGGAGTATGCGTTTACTCGTACCTTTTCACACATCTTTCTAAATTCTTTTTATGTTGTAGTTGGGTGATTTGGAATTCTTTTAATACTGTGTCTTTAATCTTAATATAATTATCCCTTTCACCTAGAGTCGCGATCAAACTTTTAACTTTGGTTTTTAATCTCTGCAAAATAATTTTCCCCATATGCTCTGCAGGAATTTTATAGAAATTAAACATCATTTCAGCATAATGGAACGGCTGTTCCTCAGCATTCGATAACTGGTCAATCATAACACCTTTTATTATTTTTAACTGTTTCAAAAAATCATTTCCATTGCTCAGAATCTGAAACCCTTTCATCCTGTTAGTCCGATTTACTTCCTTCTTTATACATTTTCCTACTCTGAATTTCTAGTTCTTTAATTTTTATCTGATGTTCTCTCTTCTATTGTCTTTCCCGAAATTCCATCTCTTTTAATCGGTCTTTAGCCGCATCTGCCTCCAATTTACACTTTTCTAACTGTAGCTCCATCTCCTTTAACTTAATTTGAGCCTGCATGCTCTTAGTGATTTCATGAGATTCTTCTGACACCCTATTTCTCCTTTTAGAACCCATATTAATCTCTGATATTTATGTTTTACAGCTTTGCACATACAATACATAAAAAACACTTGATTTTACAAGCAAACATACATATTCCCTTACTGCTGAATACTATTATTATTCACATAGCAAACACTGTCATTAGGGAACACAATCATGAACGATACATTTTTCATATTAAACCATTAATATACATTTCACCATATGTTGTTAAACAAAATACAAAAAAAATGCATTGATCTTTTAAATTAGCATGCGAAAATGGTTTTAAACACTTCGGCATTATGCCGTAACACGTTTACACATTCCTGCAATGATACAAACATTTAGCACATTGCTCTCAAATCATCAAACTAATTAATTTTCAGTCAACTTGCTAACTTCAATGACCAACACATTTTGTCAAAACAAAACAAAATAAAATCATTTCGGCCTTAATTAGTAACATGAGTGGACAATTAAATGTTTCAAAAATCAGCTCTGATATCATATTTTTGAACTGTCTTAACCTTAATTTTCAATACAATATCTCTTTAGTAAAAAAACTCATACCTCTCTTTTCAATTAAAAATATACTTTCTTAATGTCTACTGGCTTTAACCCCCGACATTCTAATCAGGTTATTAACAAACATCAAAACTTAAATTTTCTCAGTTAAACTCATAATTATGAGGAGGGATCTCTATTTCTTTCTTTCTTTCTTATTA
Organism: Stegodyphus mimosarum; assembly: GCA_000611955.2. NCBI lineage: Eukaryota > Metazoa > Arthropoda > Arachnida > Araneae > Eresidae > Stegodyphus > Stegodyphus mimosarum. Next base: position 317,982 of record KK114515.1, on the reverse strand, counting down.
TTTTTTTGCACTTCGTAAGAAATTAAGAGAAAGCATAAAATTCGACGACGAACACGCTGGAAGAATTAATCACTTATGACGCAATGCAATTTAACACTTGCGTATAACTTAACATAATCACAGCACGTTTTCACACTTGATTGATTTGACGAATCAGAAAATTTTTTGTTTCACTAAGCAAACTGCTGATCAAATTCGCTAATGATGACACTGATGAACACATCACTCGGTATTTACGCTGACGATCAATCGCACTGTCGAGCACTGCATTTTTCGTTTCGCCCGCATGGACTTACTCGCGCCATTTTCGCGTTGCGTAAATCTTTCAACAGCCTGGTTTCGCTAGTGAATTTTCACCAATTTTCTCTCATAAACTGCTTTCAGTAACACTTTAGTAATATACTCTCTCATTTAATTCCACTAATTAGTGATTTCTTCCTTCCATCCTATCACACGATGCTGCCGGCTGCGACAATGTAGTCTCGCGTCATTCTGAGACGAGGCTGGTTCGTTTTCCTTGAAATACGCACCATACCAGGAAAATAATCTTCACACCAGTAGAGGATAATGAGAGTTCTGGATCGGCGTGGTCGGGCGTGGGAGGGAGGCTTATCTGAAAATGGAGATAGGAAAGCCTTTTCTGTCAGTGGATATGGGGAAAGTTGTTGATACATCAGAATGAAGAGAACTTGTTTCTACTTATTTTCTTTAGAATATGCTTGGTATGTATACATTCTTTATGAAATAAAAGGAATTCATAAAACTATTTTCTTAAAGCAAAATTTATACCTGTGAGTTAAAGATGAATTTGAACCAATGATTTCTTTCGTATAGATTCAGAAATTAAAACTTTGTTTAAAATAATAATATTTTTGATAATAACCCTTTCAGACTATAATAATTTTTAAGAATATAAAGCAATAATTTTCGGACATTATGTGTAATTCATGAATTAAAGTCATAATATTATTCTTATAATTGATTTCATACTTTTGAACTTTAATAACATTTTTTTCCTTTAAAATTTTTTGCCCTTAGTTTTAAACGATTTATTTTGCGAACATCAGTTTTATTCATCTCTCATTATTCTAAAGACTTATATTTTTCGTTATTTATTTTCCATCACTTCCTAAATTTGCTAGTCCTCTTTTGATACTTATGCTATTTTATATTTTCAATATTCATCTTCGGCTTCTAAATTTATATTATGTTTAAGCCCTTATATTTCCTATTATATCTTTTAGTTCTGATTTCTTTTCTCTTGGAATCTAATTTTATTTGTATCCGCATTTCACACCAAACTTTACATGATCTTCTTGAATAAAATACTAGTATTTGATTATTTTTCCGAACTGGAGACAGAAGCTTCATTTTTCCTACTTTCACAAACGATTCCACAACATTTTTGCCTTTTATCTTACTTAAACTTTAATTCCTTAAGTCACCTGATACGTTAATCACTATTAATACACATTTACAATACTAGTACAGATTGCCCAAATTGGAACTGAACTGCTACACTGCTTTGAGTGAGATATTATATCGTCTCTTACTTCCTTACTTTCACTTCAATGCATATAAACTAATGTATTTTCCTGAAGGTGGAAATTCGTTATAAGGAATTTCCATTTTCACACAATCCATCTATGTAGTTAGAAAGTTATAAAAATTACACGAATTAACCTCTTTTATTATCACTTTACTGTTATTCTAAGTTTTTTTTCCTTTCTCCTACAATATTCAAAATTTGAAATCTTCTAAAATGCTGAATGTACCCCATGTATATATGTCCATGTATATAATATGTCTTAAAAGACATACAATCACAAAAATTTATACGATTTGGCATTTAAGTTAGAATTTATACAAACGACATTGCCACTTATTATTTTATACTTATTACTATTATAAATGAAAAATATCCCAAAATGAACATTCATATTTTATACTTTAATTAAAAATAATGCTTTCATTGTGCTTGAATATAATTTTTCAAGACATTGTTTCTCATGTATTAGATATTTAATTTTTATTTCGGACACTACTTTCTGTAAACCTCTCTCTGAAGCAGTTTTCCCAGAATTATTTCCGTTTCACAAATTATGCATTTGATGGATGCTGATGGTTAGAATAAAACATACCATGTAGAGACTTTGATGAAAAATCCTAATAACATATTTCCACTAAACTATTCAGTGTTTGAATCAACATGTTAATTTTAAAAGAAACCAGTACTAACCATTGTTCAGTGCTGCCTTTAAAAATAAATTTAACGTTTAAATATCCCCTCTTTAAATTTGAAATGATACAGCTAACTGATGAGGGAAGTTTTACCCTAAACCCACCTTTTGCGTATTTTTAATTATTTCTACTGTTAAAAAATGTATTGTAAGTTATACTGAATGACAAATAAACTTCTGTTTCAGAAAACTTAATTGAACATGCATCGTGTATTCAGATTTAAACTAGCTTGAATCTCAAAATAATATAGTTTGTTGTGTTGTTCTCCCTGCTGCACTATAATTTGGATACAAGGGGTTTTTCCCACTATTTTTTGTTATATTTCCCACTGGACTATGGTAATATACAGGATACTGAAACTGATAGAATAGTATAAAAGAAAATATTTTAATTACATTTAATAGTTACCTCTAACTGAAAGTAAATGGTTATTATGATAGACAATTAAAAGTAAAACATATGATCTTATGATTTATTGCCTAGCAAAATTAAAGAGTTTATCTTGGGTTGATATCTGACAAATACAAAATTTACTTTAAATCCGCACAGTAATTAAAAATGCATATAAAAATACGCATTCAAATTTAATATGTGTTTAAGTATTGTAAACAGAAGAGTGTAAGGTTCATTTGAGATAAGCTACATTTAGATAGTTTCTTATCCGTGGGAGATAAGAAAACAGGAAATTATGTCAAACACAGATTCTTGTGGGTTTTAGAAATCAGTCATGAGCCATAATGGGAACAAAGGATAAACAAAAGTATTGTATTCCGAGGAAATACAAAATAAGAAAAAAAAATATTAATTGGAAAATCAGAGCGAGAGTTAAAAATATTTTTATCATAAAATGTTCTTAAAATTTTGATTGTGCGATATAGACTTCCAGAAAAGTATACAAGAATGGCGATTTAGTCTCTGATATCAAATAAGACTATTTGTAAGATGTGTGAAAATCGCAAGATGTAATTTGTAATGTGTGTGGAATGTGTTCTCCCAAAGTATACAAACCCGAGATATTCGCATTGCTATTCTTTTTGCTTCGGTATCAGATAAATTCTATATTTCTATATTGCATATACTGAAAATATGAAGTCCCAGAAGCTGAATTGTAGTGTACATTATACGCAAAAACTTTCACCTGCATTTAAATTTTATCATGCCCTAGATAAAAAGTGTATGAAACGATAGAAGTTATCCATGAACAACTAAGATTAAATTCAAGGAATGAATCCGTTTGTAAAACGGTTTTTCAACTTATGTAATAACTGATATGCAGACTAGTTTTCCTTTTGACTTTTCCTGAGAAGATATACAATTAAGAAATTTTGAGAAAAGTCAGTACAAAGAAAATTACGCTATAATAAAATACTTTGGAAAAGAGAAAAGTAATTTTAGAAGAACTAATCTTAGTAAAATGCTATTTGACGAAAACAAAATAATAAAATGGAATATTACATTAGAAACAAAATGTTAAAAATTAACTTATTACCAAAAACTACAAATGTGGCATTAAAAATTGTAAAATAAAAATATGAAAACATGAAAAATAAATTTTCGCTTGGGAATATTGTTGAAACTGTTCAACAAATGTATGAAAAATATAAGTAAAATGTGAAAATAAATTTACTTGTACAGGAAATTTAAATGAAACTTGACATCAAATA
>KK114515.1:283318-313981 GCA_000611955.2 Stegodyphus mimosarum | reverse complement strand
TTATTATTATTATTATTAATTTTTAACAGGAAGAAGATTTAGAAAAAATAAGACAATTAAAACTCACTTTTATGAAGCACAGACATATTTTGTTTTGAATAAAACACAAATCTTGCAAAGATTAAAACTCACAGGGGTCAGGAGATGAATTTCGTTCCCTACATGTTCTAAGTACAATTTATTTGCAACATCTTCCCACATCAGTACGAAAATGGCAAAGCGCATTAAGGAGCCATTATTTTAAAATACCTCATTTTACTACAGTGAAACGCATTCTGAATATTTTTCAGTAATGTAAGTAAAAATTTTCTATCGCTCTTTTCACCATTTCTGTTTAAGTGAAAAAACACAAAATGTATAATCATTTGAAGCTCTAGATCCAATTTTAAGAAAGCCACCGTTTGAAACAAAGGAAATTTTAAACAATAGGAAATTTATGTACAGAAAAGTGTATGAAAAATTTAATTTAATATGTTTATTCAACAATATTGATACTTTATTTATTTATTTATTTTAATTCATTGCTCCCACAGAGTTACCGTTTTGCAGTATCGTAGACATTTAGATAATAAGAGTGATAAGTGCAGCCATACATTTTTTAGCTCTGAAGGTCTGTTATTCTTGAACTTCACGTTTTTTGTCCGTTTCCCTTTCCAAATAATTGTCGCCGATGCAGTCAGACAAATAAAATAGTTAAAAACTAAAAAAAGGGCAAAATGTGTACTACTTTTTTATAAATCCAGTTAGTGTAATTGCATGTGTCTAACCGGTCATTAACAAAGTACTGAGTTTTTTGGTTTCAAATCGCTTAATTTTAATCAAGAACGGGCACGTTAAATTAAGAAAAGATATCTTACTTTTTGCCAAACGGAAACAAACCGGTACGTAGAAGTTAAGAAATATTTTATGCCGGATACCTTAAGAATTCCCAAAAAATGACAGATGTCATATTTTGTTGTTTTTATATTCGATATATTATTTCTTTAAAAATACTATATGGCGATAATATTCGGAAGCAATATCTTTTTATTTTGCTTTAAAAGCAATACATAGCTATAGTATTAGGTGGTACCATCCCTTTTATACTACATTTGGTGGCAACATTTGACAAGTGATACCGAGAAAAATGTGAGGCTTGAAATTAACAGCGCCTCTGAGCTTAAAAATTAAAATTAAAAAAATTAAAAACACATATATACACGTTTTGTTATTTTTTAGACTTAGATCGTTAATTTTTTAAAAATTTCTAAATTTAACTTTTTATACGAAATCCAAGTCCCTATTTAGGGAAACTTTATACTCATTATAAAAAAAGGAAAACCAAATGTTTATCTCCCCATACCATAAAACTGACATGAGATATTTAATTTCAAAATTTAGGATATTTAGCATTATCTCCAGCTTGCCTTGAGGGGTCGTTTATTAAAAAAAAAAAATAACTCCAGATTGATTTTTCTCTGTTTAGTGCGATTTACTCAATGGTATTCTTTTATTAGCCCGAATAACATTTATTAACCCAAAGGGCGTTAGCCCAGAAGGGCTATTAATTTTCTGTTGGCATTTTGTGTTGATTCGCTATAAACGGCGAATCACTTTTAAATTGTTGCCACCAAATATTAGAGCACTGTATTTAAAGAGCCTTATATTTAAAGAAATTAAATATTGAAGAATCCGCATAAATGTATGTGTGTTTCTTTCGTTGTGATAAAGCAATGGTATCTAGCTAGATACCATTGTTTTATCACAACCGTAAAAAATTGTAATGCACCGTAAAAATTTTTAATACATCCACATAAAAATTACGATACCTAAATCAACTGATTATACAGTGAAACTTCCCTAAAACGATTAACTCCACAATTCTAGATAATGCCAGTTTCTTGTAGACTTACAAAACTATCAGTAATTTTATGTACTGTTATTTAATTATGTTCCTGACAAATGTGTCACTGTCGGAGGTGGTCATCTAAGAAAATAACCGCTATATGAAGTTTGAGTTAATGTAATTTTTTTCCAATAAATAATTGATATTTTATATTCCCAAGACTAACACATTTAATATTACATAAACTCTATTAATTATTCACAACTCTATTTCAAAAGTACTTTATGAAAAAAAAATTTGAAATTTTCTTCATGAAATTAATAATGATGAAAATTAAAATATGCATAAAAATGTTTGATTATATGCGTTTTGAGAAAATAGCACAAAATATTTAATGTAACAATGTGGTTCTAGTCTCATATTTATACAGAAATATAGACCAAAAAGAAAAAAAAATGTAAGCTACTATAATCATCCAAATTTTCACACAATTTTAGTAATGCAAAAAAAATTCCTTTGCTTGTAAGTCTTGCCTACCTCATTCAATAAGTAATACACACATTAAATATTTCAATGTTTACTTCATTTTAAAAAAACTTACCTTTTTTGTTTGCGAAATATAATGAGTACATTTTTTAAGACATAAAAAAATATTCCTTCTGCTCATCCACATCACATTAGTCGAAAAATTGAAAATTGAATCATGCAAGATCTCTTTTAAGTAAGGTATGCTCAAAAGTTATTAGCACATAATATTCAAATGATAAAGATCTACATGAACAAGCTTTAAAAAGTATTTCTAATAAATTATAATCAAAAAGCAAATTTTCAAAAATACAGTTTTTGTAGAATGCAATGTGCATCTGATGTAAACACACTGAGCCAAATTATCAAATCTGAAATTATCACTTTTCAGTCTTTAAGCACATTGCTTCTTAGGATAAAAGTAAAGATAGAAAATCCATTTCAGAACTAATTATCTGTCAAAAAAATGTTCGCTGAATGCATTAGATACTATTACACGTGCATGGCTTTACTGTTATTTCCTTTCATATTATTTCATAGTCACAGACAATGTTGGTATTTTATTTTTCATTATAAACATCTAAACAGTACCCATAGTAAAAATTGTAAATTTTTTATTGCATTACTACAGCCTACTATCCACCAAGACGGCGTCACACACATCCCATAACAACATTACCACGAACAGCGCCATATTGTTTTTCTGAGAGCAGGGGAGGGAGGGAAATTTTTTCTCACGTCAGTGTTAGCACAGAGAAACATACGTTGAACGCGGTCGCCTTAAAGAGATGATGGTTGATACCGGTGTTTATTTGTAATATCAGAAATGTTGATATATGCATATATAAGTGTGTGTGTGTGTGTATTCAGAGAACCAACTCGTGGCGAAATCACCTCCTTAAGATGACCGCCTCTGAACGAGACCAGTGTTTCTGAAAACTTAAGTATATTTTGGTATTGAAACATCCCCTCTGCAAGACGACCACCCGCAAAGAAAATTCCGAAAGTGTAGCAGGTCGCCTTAGAGAGATTCATTTCGTAGAGGCAACCTCCTTAAGACTACCATCTCTTAAAGATAAGCATATTTCTGAGAACATAAGCATATATTGGTAGTGAGCATCACCTCTCTAAGGCGACCACTTGCAAAGATGCATTTTTATGTGTGGCTGGTCGCCTTAGAGAGACCTTGCTGTGTGTGGTGTAAATGATTACTGTTAATGTTTCCGACAAAAGCTTTTAAGAAATCAAATAAATGAGCATATGTAGTAAAAACCCTCTCTAAAACGACCACCTGCGTTTCCAGTTTACTCTGATGGTCTTAAAGAGATCAGATTTTCATTCTCAGAAATACTGATCGTCTTAGAGAAGAGTGTATATTTAAATGTCTAAAAAATTTATCTAAAAAAAAAAGTTTTAAATCTCCCATTTTACTGGGCCGATTGACGAAATTCAAATTGCTTTTTTCATGTCTCGATCATGTCAAAGTGCGTCTTAGGATATATATTAGATTTATTAGTCCAAAGGGATTTAGTCCCGAAGGACTATTACTTTCGTTTTGCGATTTTGCGTCGATTCACTCTGAATGCCCGATTCACTTTTCAAATTGTTGCCACTAAATGTTATCGCTCTGCATTAAATTTTAAAAAATGAAAAATCTGCATAAATGTATGCATGTTTCTCGCATTGTGATAAAACCTAGAGCCATCGAATTTTGAATGACGTAATCCTACTGCGAATATGGGCATCTGGAAGCCCTAATTTTGAATTTGAAATTTGCTTTATTATCGATTTTATGTTTTGTAACATTTCAACGAATTTCTGATTAACAAACTAAATGATTTCAAAGCGAGCAATGGCAACACTGTACGGAAAAAGAAAAACATTTTTATCTCCAGCGCACGAGACTTACGGAAATTCTAAAGATATGTTCATTTTAAAATGATTTTGCGATATTGATTTTAAACTGAATTTTATGGTTTGAGTACGTAGTACATGATATTTAATAAAAAAAGGTAGCACACGAAACGTTAAAAAAACGCGCCTTTGGACGTAATTTAAAATCTGAAATCTTTCAGATTTTTTTTTTCAGTGTACATGCGTGATTATATATTCCTCGCAATGTGGGAAAACGATAGCCCATACAGCAACCCATTTATGAATGCACTTAGTCTTCCACCAAGAACATGAGCCTCTCAAAGCCCAAATGATGAATTTTAAATTTGTTTTATTGCATATTTTTACGAATTTCAGGAATTTTTATATAACAAGCTTATCTTTCAGTCCTTATCCACGATTTCAGCTAACTGAAAGCAATGTGTTGCCACTGCCTCAAAACAAATAGTTATTTTCCCTACGCACCAGAGTGTTGCCATTCCGTAAAGCGTAATATTTACCTTTCAGATTTAATCCTTTTCTTACTAAGTAGCAAAACAAGCGATTTAATAGCAATCAACGCAACTCTTAAAACTATTTTCTACTTCTTAATCTGACTAATTTAAATGAAACCACATTTAAGTCCCGTGATGTCTAATCTGAAATGTTAAATGCTGTTGTGAAATGACACTAACCGGATTCATTAAAATCATTATATACCTCTTTCTTTCTTTGCGATAACTATTTTAAGCAGCAGACGGCTAATATAAATAATATTCTGAAGGTGCCGTAAAAACTATTAAAATTCTCGCAACGAAAAGAAAATAAAAATAAGAGAATGAATTACGGAAAATGCATTGAAAATGAAATAAAATTTACGACAAGCTTTTTTATGAGCTGAACAAGCGCAGAAAATGTTTTTGACGTCCAGAACGCAGCATCACGTGGCTCAACTCATCAAAGAAGAAAATCCAAACATGGAAAATTATACATTTCTTATTTCTTACACGCAAGTAAATAGGAATGGTAATTGAAATTTTTTGCTTCATTTATTGATTTAACTTTTTTTTTATAAAAGTAAATTGGTTCTCGGATTCCAGACGTCGAGAACAACTCTATGAACAAGAGCTTAAATTCTATATTATTCTTCTGCGGCTGCGGAAGTCGCGCATTTACATTTTCTCATTCTTGCATGAAAGATTCAAATTCTCAAAGCAAATTCTTAAGCTGAGGACAAGGAAGTCTGTCTTTCTGCAATATGCGTGTTCGTATATTTCAGTTATTTTTATCTGGGATTTTCTGTCGTGCACTTCTTCTAAGAAGTCCTACTCATCTTCTAGTAAAGTCGGTAATAATCAAATCTTTCTACAGTATACAATCTTATATTTCAGTTATTTTCATCTGAACGTTACTAAAAATTCTACTTGTGTACTATAGGATAAATAGTAAACTATGTAAACTATATTTCGCTTCTTCTGAAATATGCAAATTGTTTTTTAAAATTATTTTCGTCTTTCGATAATTTAAAACGTCATACTCTTATATTGTAGGCTATATAGTAAAACAGTTAAGTATAGTGTACTCTCGAGTATATGAGCTAATGCTGTTGAAGTAGGTCATGGATAATTGAAAAGAACGGATAGTCCAAACTATAAATTTTCATGCATATTTCATGTATGTATTTTTTTAAATCAATCATTTTAACTTTTTTTAAGAACGTTTAAATATTTGTCGAATTTCACTGTATATTTTTCGAAGTACTGTTTCATCATTGTATTCGAATTCCCTTTGGTCGACGAAGTAAATTAAGAGTTTCAACAGAAATCATTTTTGTCTCGGGACTAGTGTAATTGTCAGTATCTTCTGCTCTTGCATTTTCGGTAGCATTCTCTGCCTGTTCTGTTCCTGTGATATTTGAAATGTTTAGTACTTGTAGCGAGTTCTTAATTTAGCTATTTTCAGACTTCCGCGTGTTTTTTCTCACGCACTCACACTCGTAGCATTGAGTGTGCGTGCATGGGCACCACCACCCACGGATAATCTTCAAACCGGATAATCCGCACCCAGATAGTCGACAGTGCATTGTAACTCTGTTACTCTGTAATGTGCATATTAGTTTATCTCAGTTATTTTTATGCAGAATTTCCTAAAACATTTTTCTCTTACTCTCAGATAAATATTAAAACAGGTAATAAGTAATTTTGTTTTCTGGCAATTATGTATTGATATATTATTCAGAATCATAATATTTAATAGAAAATTGACAAAAAAGTTTAATCATTCCGGCTATATTTATTTTTATCATACCGGATAGAGTGTTAAATGTTGGCACACATTTGTTTGTATTCGTTACATTATTTATTTAAATATAACATATGGAGACAACGTTTCGTGGCAACGTTCCTTGATTTGTGTTGTCATATATGTTTTTTAACGTTTGCTACATCATAATAACGTTTGCTACATCATACATTAAAATAATACATGGCGATAACATTTGGTGGCAACATTTGAAAAGTGATATGGACAAAAAAGTAGGGTAAAGACGAATAGCACCTCCGGTGACACACACACACACACAAAAAACTTTTTTTAGTTCTCTAAAGTGAATTTAAATTTGCTAAACATAATTGCTGTCATTTTACGCATTCAGTTCTTCAACGGTTTGCAAGGATATTCTAGAACTTCCTTGCAAGTTCTTTAACAGACTATTACGGAACTCAGCATAGTGTAAATCAAACTGAATAAACCCGAATATAACCCGAATGAAATAACCCGAATAAAATCTAACTGAGAAATTACAATTGCTACCTATTCAAATTTTGATGTTTGATCGCGGAAGTATTCTGTATTTCAGAACCTTTCGCCTACGGAAAAAGCATGTAAGTGAAGGATATATGAGATAACAAAAATAGCGTAGGGTATTGAAATCCACAGAAGAAAAGTCAAAGTTTCTTCCACCTTCAAAATACGGCAAAACAGATTTCTGGTTCCTCCTCTGATGTGTCTATTTCTCAATCCTCGTACGCAAGTGCTACTTAGGAGACGAAAGTAATAAGTAACTTCATTTTTAACGATGTATTGCTCCCTTTAGAGGATTAATTGATTAATTGATTTCCCTTATGGTTATGATTGCACCGTTGCCATTTGCAGTTACTGAATATTCCACACTTTCTCCAATGAAATCTTTGGTTCGCTATCTTTATTGAGTGACCCTTCCCTGCTATTAAATAATGAACTATTCTGTAAGCATGTATGTATGTATATTTCTCGCATTGTGGAAAAATGGCTGCACTGAGAGACACCAAATTTCGAACACACGTAGTTCTCCACCTGAACATAGGCACCTCGAAGCCCAAATTTTGAATTTTGAATTTGTTTTTTAATTTATTTCATATTTTGTACCATTTTAATGAATTTTTTATTAACAAACTAAGCAATTCAAAAACAATAGGATGTCACTGTTCGAAATTAAATATTTTGATCTTCCACGTTCAAGTGCTTTGCCACCCCTGAAAGTTTAATATCGAATTTAAGGCAATGTGTTGCCACTAACGAAAAAATACTTTTATCTTCCATTTAGCATAGTGTTGCCAACTTTTTAAACTCTTTGGTACTGAGTAACAAACTAAGCGATTTAAAAACTGTAAATACAGCTCTTAAGAATACATCTTTTCTTGTTTTTAATGTGATTGATTTAAATAAAAGTTCATTTAATAAAATTAAATAATTTAATTTAATTCATTCATTCATTTTTGTAATCCTTTGTCGTTCCTTCCAAAATCTCTATCTTGATTCCTGTGACTGAATTTCTAAAGCACAGTACTGTCTCTCAATTTGATGCATCTGGCGGCAGCTGAAAGGATAAAATATATCCTGTGAAATATTCTTGAAATATCTGTGTTGGCTAATTCAGTTGTGTTTCCAGGAATTCATCAATTCTTCTTCAACGCCAGCTAAACAAATTCAGACAAAATGCTTTTTAAATAATAAACTAATGTTCTATAATTAATTAACAAATGCACCCAAACGCAATACAAGAATGTATAACATAATACATGAAGCATACATAAATGATGAGCATTGCAGCCCCGCTGTATCAACTGCTCAAGCACCAATTATCATGTCAGCCTCCAACTCCCTACAGTATATCTTACCTAATTAACGAGTTCAACATATAGAAAATATATTGAACAAATACAAAGAATCACAAGCTGCTTTCAGGAATGCTAAGTGCTCCCACCAGTACCGAACCCACATAATTTCTACGAATTCATTTTCAGCATGTTTTTATTCTACTTTCTCTCTCTCCTCGACTCAAGAAAAATATAAATTCTATTTCATTTTGTAATATGAGTCCGTACTACAAAGATCTTTTAAGCAACATACCTAACAGTTAGAATGTAGTTATATCCCGCCTTCAGCTTCCGGAATCAGCACACGAGCTGGAATGATCTGATCAACCAACAAATAGAATCCGACAATAATATTTACACGCAGGTATTTTGTTTCAATGGAAGTGATGATCAACAAGGATATGTAAGTTATCATGTCATCAGTGTATGTATCCTCAGATGAAGAGGTAGAAGAAACAGTACAGCTAATAGAAAAGATGTTATTTTCATTCTCTGTTGTCTATCATATCATTGCTGACGATTTCAATTCTCACAGTGTTATCTGAGGCTATTTCTATACGGATCTTGCAGTTACAGGCTGTAAATCTCTTTTCATCAGTATCTTTACGTTTCCATTATCAACTTTGTGACAGCTAAAAAGTTATAAACAGCCAGAACATGCATTATATATCTATCTATATATATAGATAGATATATAATGCATGTTCTGGCTGTTAATTGTTATATATATATATATATATAACAATTAATATATATATACATATATTCAATCACTAATTAGTCATATATATACACATATACTTGATGTTTTCGAACCACAGTCCCGATGCCTGAGTAATACGGCGAGAGGAAGGAATTGATACCAAACTAAAGTCAGCCATTTATCATCTTTATTTCCAGATTTCCAGGCACACTAGAATAATTCCTTGGTAGACAATATACTCTTTAATCATAGCAATTAAGATAATTTTCTGATATACAATTTAGACAGATTAATGGGGCGACACCATTTCAGCAGAGCCTAGAAGATACGTTAGCAATGGCGGAAGTTAGGGAAAGGAATGCAGCAGAATGATGTAGTTAACTCGCCAGCGGTATTTATACTAAGTTTGACATAATTGTAGAGGCAAGCTATGATTCGTTTTAGTTGCCTTTCCCAGTAGCGTTACATAACATTGAAACATCTCGAATTTGGGAGAACAGATGAAGTTAGGGGAAGAGCACGAAATCTAGAATGTCAATTTTGAGGTCACCAATTATTTTTTAAAGCAGCTATCGTATTTTGTTATATCTTACGCACACACACACACATATGCATATATATATGTGTATGTGTGTGCGTAAGATATATATACATATATTATCTAAGAGAACTGTTAAGTTTTATAGTTTCTCCTGCCATGTAGGATCAGAATCAAGAATACTTTGAATACAAGAGTCCTTAAATCACGTACATAAAGTTTTCCTTATGCGGGTGGTTATTATTATTATTAATTATTCCGGTGCCCCCAGAACCACTAGGTTCGTAAGTGTTATACCCCCGTGGCCGAGACTGCCTAGGTACAGATCCTAGCCAGTAACTTCGCAGATTTCTCTCCGTCGACCTCCGGGGGATGAAGGAAACATTGTTATTACTAAGATTTATATATTTTCATGAAAAATTATTTTTATTCGAAAACGCTGGCTATTCTTTATCGAAATTGCAGATGCCCTAGCTTAATTTCACATAAATATAAAATTTGTGCGCCATCTTTTATATCCGTTACTTTATCTGCTAAAAAAGAAAGTTGACAAAATGTTCGCAAAATTTTTTTGAAATAAATCAGCTTAAGCTTCCAACTCACGACAGTTAATAAAGCGAACAAGTCGTCTTCTTTAACCAGTTTCGAAAGATAAAGGAAACTCGATTTCTAGTAGTAACTTCAAATACTAAATCCAGACGGAGACTTTTTTTTTTCGCTTTTGTTCTTCTTCCCTTTTATTTTCCGCAGCCGTTTAATAATGCAGCTATATATATTTCGACGGATACACCTGCCGTTTCTAAAAAGAAAATATTTTATTTTAGCAGTTTAGCTTGGAAAGTACCTGAAGCGTAAAATGAAACTTCTCAGAAATTTCAAATCTTTTCCGAATCAATCCTTTAGAAACAAATTTTAGCGGATAGTTTCGTTTCAAAATCTTAAGAATAGGGTTCAATATTGTTCTGAATTTTGTATAAATGTAAATAATTTTAGTAAAATTATATGTAAATTGTAGTAGCTCTTGTGTAATGTAACATGCGAGGCCTCAAGAAGGGAAGCTTCGTCGGTTACAAGGGTAAGTGCATTTAACATTGAAGTAAATGGCTGTCTCGCCAAATTGGCTAAATAGAGCCAAGCTGGTGATGTTTTTGGCGAGTAATATTTGTCGCTAAATTTGGGAGAATTCACCAATAGACATACAGTTAGTCACAAAAGTCTGCGTACAGACTAAATTTTAAATTTAAAAAAACACTTAAAGCATAGAAAAATGTATTTTAATCATTGCATTTTTTTCTTCTATTAGCTAAAATTGTAAGCTTAAATAAAAAGTAAATAATATAAGTGTAATACTTTTTACATTTTTTCAAAAATATATTTTGACAAAAAAACTCAGAAATTCCCTCCAATAAAGTCTGCGTACACTTTAAGAAAAAAGCAAAATATAAGTTTTCTACATTACTTCAATGCTTTGTAGGATATCCTTTATTCTTGAAAACAGCTTGCAGACGTCTGGGCATTGACTGAACAAGTTTTTCAGTGTCATCCGACGTAAATTTCGCCCATTCTTCCCGCAATTTACTAATTAGCTCATTTCGCGACGTAATATTGTGTTTTCGAATTCGTTTCTCCAATTTTGCCCACAAATGTTCGATTAGATTGAGGTCTGGTGACTGTGGAGGAGTACGAGTACTGTGGAGGTGACTTGGAGTAGAGGGGATATTCCTTCACAATTTTAGCTGTATGTTTCGTGTCGTTGTCTTGTTGAAAAATAAAGGTATTAGAAAGGTTTAAATTTCGGGCACTGTCTCGTAGATGTTTCTTCAAAATATCCAGATAAACATACTTATCCATGACTTTATCAATAATGTGAAAATTTCCAACTCCTTTCGACAACATACACCCCCATACCATCACACCGCCAGCTCCATGTTTGACAGTTGCATTTAAATTTCTCAGATTCTGTTCTGTTCCTGGTTTTCTCCATACGATAGGGTGGCCATTAACTTTAAATATTGTAAATTTACTTTCATCTGACCAAATTACATTGTTCCAGAAGTCCTGCGAAGAGTTTAAATATGTTTTGGCAAAAGCAATTCTTTTCTTTCTATTTGTCTCGGAAATGTATGGCTTAGACCTAGGTTTGCGTCCATGATAATTGGCTTTTTGCAGCACTTTTCGTACAGTTTCAGGAGAAATTTCCTTGCTGTTAGTTAAAAAATGTCTTTTGTAATGCTTGCAGCAGAACGTTTAGGGTTTTGTTTAATTCGTAAAAGAATTTTTCTTTCTTCTCTCTGCGTTAGCTTCTTCGGTCTCCCACATCTTGGTTTTACAGCAAGACTACCAGTGTCAAGATAGTTTTGAATAACTCTTTGCACAATAGAAAATGGTTTTACCAATATAACGAAGAGTTTTACCTTTATCTCTCAATTTGATAATTAGTTGTCTCGTAATTAAAGGAATTTCTTTATTGGTTGTCATTTTCGTCAAAGAAAATAGAAATAACAACTTCCAATCAACGTGAAATTTGCTTCGGAAGTCAATGTCCTTGAAAGTGTAACCTTCTTTGCATTCTTAAGTTTGAAGTTTAAAAGTTAGGTAAGAAATCCCCCGCTTCCTTCGCGTTGTACGCAGACTTTATTGGCTTTGATTTCTGGTCACTTATCTTTTAAAAATTAGTGTGCATAAATTATTAGATATGAAAATATTACAGTTAAATAATTTCAAAATCCCTTACTGAAACTAAATATTTAAAAAATAAAACTTTAAGAATCTACCCTTTTCGCACCTTAAAATTTGGATTTGATATTACTTTTCCTGATGTACGCAGACTTTATTGACTAACTGTAGATTTCCAGTTACAGAAATATTTGAAATGGCGCAAAGATTCACATTTTGGCATTTTCACATTTAAAGACGTTAATTTTGGGAAAATTACGAAATCTAACTTTTGTACATTTCTTCGGTTCCTATAGTTGAGAAAATGTTACTTTTAAAAGGAAAACATGTATGTTTGATTGTGGTGCGACTAAAACTGAGCTAGATATTTAATTCCAAAATTTGCCATTTTTGACGTAATTTTCAGTTTGCACTTGAAAGGTCGGTTAACAAATTAATTAGGATAATTCGAAGTTAATTTATTTGCTTATAAATTCAATTCAATCCTATACTTTTCTGATTGACTAGTGTCTTTACTTATAATTTCGGTATATTTAGTATGCTGAAAGAATTTTTCACAGATAATTTATAAATTTACAAAACTGTATTATTAATACTCTCATTCAGTTATAATTTGAAATATAAATTAAAGATGTCATATCACACAGATCGGAAACAATATGGAAACCTGAATTTTTATCCCACTGCGGGGGAAAAAAGCAAAGAATCTATCGCTCACTTACCGTGCAACGACAATCCTTATCGTGTTGCACAGCATGAAGTAATGTAATTCTATATACTAACGTAAGGCCAATCATTACGACGCTGCTAAATAAATTGAGATTGTAGTTTTCAACTAAAATTCTGAACTGTTATCATTATCCAGGCTTTTCTTACAAAATTGTCTCCTAATTGGCTGAGCAGATAAGACCACTGACCATTGGTAGTTCAACTCGTGTACTGCCCACTAGGAGCAAAGCGGTAAAATCGCTGAACTTGGTAATTCGACCAAGAGTGAAGCTTCGTTGTAGGATCTGGCTGCATGGGAGGTTTGGCGGTTTTCGCCATGTCAATGCGATCCAGTTTCCTTTAGAAAGTCTTTCCCGAAGGTATCTATATCCTTAGTACTCGTATATAACTCTCGAATACTTTGCATCTGTCTTATGATCCAATTCCGATAAACGGATTGGCTGCACGGTCATGGTGCCTTTCTGAACAAGTGATTTACCTAAGAAAGCCCCCATGGAGGCATTCTTCTATTTAAGTTCTTCTATTAAGCTTACTCTTCTATTAAGCTTTGCTTAATTCGTTTCACGAAATAAAAAAGTCTGATGCCGACACCACATGACTTTCTCATATGACTTATTAAATTATACACATTTTTTTGCTGCACTTCATTTAAACTTATTTTTCAAGCTATTCTAAAGTGAATTATTGATCCCTCAAGGCAAGTTCAAAATGACATAAAAAGGTTCAGATGTTGGAATTTTATATTCCATTACATTTTTTTCGTGCGGGAGTCAAATGTTTTACAATTTCATTTTTTTAGAACTAATATAAAATCTTCCCAAATACAAGTTATAGATAACGGGAAATCGAATAAAAATTAGATTTCGCTATTTATCCGTAATTTAATTATTTTACATTTGACATTGCCAAAACCTGAATATTTTCGTCATTTAAAACACTTTTGTAATTGGAAGTGTATGACTACCTCCAACGATTGCAAAAAACGTCCTTACCTAGGACTTTTAAGCCGTGTAAGAGAGGTGGATATATATATCTATATACGTGCTTTTGGCACTGACTCTTGCAATAAAAAAGGGAGATATAAAATTAGATGTTATAGTAGTCCCATACACAAAATTTCAACGTTCTACGACTAATACCTAATACGAGATATATACGTACGGACATTATAAAAAATTCCATTTAGAAACGATTTCAATACGTTTTGGAATTCCGTTATTCTGTCCGCACATACAGATATCACAAAAAAATATTTAGAATACATTGAGGAACGGACAAAATGTTCTGTTGAAATATGATACTCAAAATTTTTGGTGATTACAATATTTCCTTTATTTCATACAAGGAAGGGAAAATCATCCTAATCTTTTTTCTGCTTCAGAGTTATTAACTTTAATTCTGAAGTTTGTCTAAATCACCTTGTTCCCGTATCACTTTTCAAATCATAAAATGTTGTAGCCGAATGTTATCACCGTGCATTATTTTTACAGAAATGATAGAGCGAATATAAAAAAAAAATTATGGCACCACAAATGAAAGGATGTTGCTGTCCGATGTTATCGCTATGCATTATTTTTAAGAAAGTGACACAGAGAATATAAAAATGTGTATAGCAGCACTTGTAACGTTGTTGTTGCTGTTGTCGTCTGCGTATTTACATGGAAGATTGGTTGTAAGAGCCTACTCCAAAGAGAGGAACACTTGTAAGGTATTTTGTGTTACCGATTATCATTAAGTTACTATGATTTTAATCTTAACAATAATTTTTTCTTTCTATATTTCTTACCAGAATTCAAATTAGCTTCGAAGGTTTAAGCCCAGGGTTTTGAACCTTTAGTAAAGAAAGCTTCTAGCAATCGCATCTATTCCTAGTTTTTCTTTTCTTTTTGTGAGCTTTATTTAAAAATGATATTCTGGCTTTGCCGTCTCGCTAGCCAATGTTTTATATTTACGCGCCGGTAAAATAACAGTCAGCTTATTTCCTATTCTTTTAAATGTGTAGTCTACGTTACCCGAGTTTGAATTTAGTTGATTGTGATTACTTAATTTAAATAACCGCAAGTAGTGGCTTCTCTGTAGCATAAGTTGTGCTTTATGTTCAGTTTCTGACTCGAATAAAAAGGTTGTTTTAAGCAATTCTCAGTGTTTGTACTTGTTTCGCTATGAGTAGTAGGGTCTGCAGGTCATTAAGCTTTTCGTTTCTAAATACAGTAACAACCTACGCAGTCAATTGTTAATTATAAATACTCGCTGTTTTTAAATGCTAGTTTGTGATTTTGTTCTTTAATTTTATGTGGCCTAAGCGCGAAGAAAGGAGTATTAAATAAATTAAAATTAAAAAACCAAACTTGAAAAGTCTCAGATTTTAAAAAGGGCTTGTTACGTTTTTAAAAGGTCTTTTTTTTTTTTTTTTTTTTTTTTTACGCTCTCGCTGAACTCGAAGTCTACCGGTCTATTCTTGCACTCACTCTTGCTAACTAACTCTTTTCTTTTTTCTTTTTTTTTTCTTTTTTTTTTACTAAGCATCGTTTTCATCTCACTTACAGCATATACAGCTCAACAATAAAATCACAAAATTTTTTAAAGCTGCATGGCAGCATATGTTAATAATTCCCAATGCATTGTCAAGTGTTGGCACACATTTTCATATTTTTTGTCTGAGTTTATTATATTAATATTTAATTTTCTTAGTAAGACGCATAGCAACTTTTTTGCCATTTTATTATTAACTTTTAATGCGCTAACTTGATTTATTAAATATCATGTCCTTCGCACTTATCCTACATAAACTTCAATTCAACAGCAAAATGGGGAAACATTTAAAAGCAGTCAAACCTTAAATTTCGCTATAGAATGTTGTGTTAGAGATTGCCATACATGCATTTATTTTCGCTAAATTATTTCTTTAAAACCTAGCTGCCTAAAATAGTATTCATAAAAAATATATCATGATTTTAATGATTCCAGCTAGTATAATTTAATAAAAATATTAAATATTTCTAATTACACATGTCATGACTTTAATACCTGTTTATATAAATCAATCACATTAAAAAGGTAAGAAAATATATCCTTAGAAACTGGCTTTTTTGCTTTTTATTCGCTTAATTTATTACACAATAATCTCCGAAAATAAATTTGAAAGTATCTTACGCTTTACTGAACACCAATATGCTGGCGCGTGGAAGATAAAAGTATTTTATTTCTGGACGCAGCAACAGATTGCTTTCACAGAGCCAAATTTCTTATTTAAAACTGAACGATAAATATCTTACATTTTTTGAATGGCAACAATCTCTCACGCACTAGATAAAGATGTTTTATTTCGAACAGTGTAGCCACTGCTTACTTTGAAATCGTTAAATTTGTTAATCAAAAACTCCTTAAAGTTTTATAAAATATGAAATAAATG
Organism: Stegodyphus mimosarum; assembly: GCA_000611955.2. Classification (NCBI taxonomy): domain Eukaryota; kingdom Metazoa; phylum Arthropoda; class Arachnida; order Araneae; family Eresidae; genus Stegodyphus; species Stegodyphus mimosarum. Next base: position 297,565 of record KK114515.1, on the reverse strand, counting down.
ATAAAACTAACTCAGGCTTCCAAGTGCAAATTTTCAAGAGGACGACATTATTCAAATTTGGTGGCTGTAGATAGCGCCGTCTTCTCACCGCTCGAGGAACATACATACATACGTACATGCAGATTCTTCATTATTTAATATCTTGAACGATAATAGGGAACGATAATATTTAGTGGCAATAATTTGAAAGTGATACGCCGTTTATAGCGAACCAACGCGAAATACTGCTTCGAGATTAATATCATCTTTTGGGCTAAATGGCTCAACTGAACTGTCTAAAAGGTTGCGTAAGTCATTTAAAAAAAATATGCACCTTTTAAAATTTTGTGATTTTGTTACTGAATTTTATGTGGCGTAAGTGTGAAGAAAGCCACGTATAATAATAATATTCTTTAATAAAGATAAAAAAAGGAGTGCGTCCAAACTCACTGCTAAACTGAGAGTTCAGCGAGAGCATAATAAAAACCTTGATATAACTGTTCTCGCGAGTGTGAAATTTCTTTCATTTTTTAATAACAAAATGGAGATTTATGCGTTTAAATTAGGAATGACAACAAGGAATTTACTCAGCCTTGAAAGTGAATGCGTTGCAATAAATTGTTTAGACCGTGTGCTCAAGAATGTATCTGCTTAACCTCCGCTGCTTTAAACTAGGTCTAGTTCCTCTACATTTAGCTCAGTTTGGATACGAAGTCCTAAAATAGATATTGAAAAAAGCGTTTTAGAAACATTTTCGCAACAAAGACCAGGTTATTCTGATGTCATATTCTTTCCCCCAAAGCCAACGACCCAGACGATTTATAAAGATCTAATGCTTCAGGAATCTGTTGACAGAGAAGATAGGTTACTCTAGGCAATTTTGTTTGTTTGTTTATTTTGCGTGAGAAAGCTTCTTTGCTAAACGGCAATGTCTTCAGGGAATTTGCTAAATATAAGTATCTGGACTTATGCAGAGTGGAGGCGGCTTCATTGGGGATGATAGAGGTAAATTTCACAAAATTTCAGATAGCCAAATCATTTTCTTTTTGTTTTGGTTCAAGGTGAATTGTGCAAAACTTTAAATTTTGAATAAAACTGTAGAACAGCGGTCTGCAACTGGTGGTTCGCAGGCAGCGGTAGCTCGCTATCTTTAGGAACGCGCCCACCAGCCACAATCACAATATCGCCATGAAATAAAAGCTTTAATCCTTATGTAAAAAAATATAGCTCCCAAAGAGGCCTCTATTTTTTAACATTTTTGTGTGTTATCTTTATTTAATAAATATCACGATCTTTGCACTTTAATCACATAAAATTCAATTGAACAACAATATCACAAAATATTTAAAAACAGCATACTTTCAGAATTTTCGAAAGACAATCTTCCCTACAGTGTTGCCATTGCTCTGAAATCGTTAATCAAAAATTCGTTACAAAATATAAAATAGATAACAAAACGAATTCGAAGTTCAAAATTCGTGCTTCCTGGTGCTTGTGTTCCAGTGGAGGACTACGTTGTTAATAATTGGATGGTTCTAGGTATCTTCGTCTTTCCACAATGCGAGAAACATGCATGCATTCATGCAGATTCTTCATAATTTAATTTCTTAACAAGGCGATAGTATTTGTTGGCAACAATTTAAAAATTATACGCCGTTTTTAGTGAACGGACGCAAAAGATTTCGGACGCAAAGACGCCATTTCGAGACTAATGGCCCTTCTGGTCTAACAATCCTTTGGGCTGAGAAACGGTGCAATAAACGAGTCATGCACAGTGGCTTCGCATCTGCATTCACCTTCTCGTGTGTTATCACTCCCATTTTGTCCTGTTTTCGCGGTTTTATTTGCGCGACGATATTAGATTGCCTGACTTAATACAAGCCCTGATTGCTACTGGCGCCGTTGTATTTCTGCACCAACAATGAATCATCCATCTGACCATACGGCACACGGCTGTTAATCAGTTCAGGTGAAATAAGTTGATAAAATTTCGCGCGATCAAACTGCGCTGTGTCTGGTGAGTTTTAAAATAACATAATTATTTCTTACATTTTGTGATGCGCTTGTCGTGCGTGACGTGCCAGGGCCATCGCAGAAAACGTAAATCAACAGCGAATGGGACGAAGAGTTGTTATTTACAAACTCTGGCGAAAAAAGCAATTTCTCTATTATGTAATGCTTCAGTAGCCATACCAAAGCGATCAAATATTAGTTACCACAAACTCCTTTATAAGGATTTCAAAGGTCCACTGATATTTGTTTTAAGTTCAATCACTGAAATCTTCTCTTCAAGCTCTACAAAGCAGTCTTTTTCCGTGGAAAATGAAGCAATGGATCACGCAGAAGCATCCTTCAAAGAAAGTGACATTATTGCGTCGCATAAAAAGACATAATCAGATGGGTCCATTCTGAAGGAAAGGATCTGGCAATGTCAGAAGCTTTATTTTATGGATTTTAAAGCAAAAATGAAATAATCTCAGCTATAAAAGATGTTCCTACGTCAGAAAACACCGTGACACGCGACGAGTGGAAGATATGACGAACGACGTCTACGTAGAAATGAAAGCAGATCTGGAAAAATGCGCGTTTTTCACACCCACATACACAAGTTTGAAAAACTCCACTAATATTAATTTAGAAGCTAAACAACAAAAATCGTCGTTATATTTGCAAATTTTCAGAGTACTAGTTTCGATGGTTTTACCAAATCATCATCCTCAATTGCCAAAATGCAAACTTTGCACTTTGGTGTTCTGAATTGGTATATTCTGTCTTCTTCGTGGAAGAGATATTATTGGCCATGTTGACTTTGGCAAGACATAACTAACGCAGTTGAAAACTGAAGAGAACGTATCAATAAAAAACCCCGTTCCAATCGTAACAGAGGATGCGTCGTCTAGGATTGGGAATAATACGGCTTTTTGGGTTCAGTAAGCAGGATGACAAATTTTTCAAATTGAATACATTCACTGCTTTAATCATCGAGAAAATCTGGCCTCTAAGAAGCTCAACCTCTATTTCGTAATGACTGTTATTGTGCACATTGTAAATTTTGTTAGAGGCTGGCTTTGAATCATCAACTTTTTAAAGCTTTGCTTGAGGAGCTAGATAACGAGAATGGTGATATAATGTACCACACAGAAAATAAAGTGACAGAGTCGACGAAAGTTTTAAAAGGTTATTGAAATGCTGTATTAAATTAAGATTTTCTCATATCCAAAGACTACTATTGCCAAAACTTTTATGATATGGAGTGGCTTGCTGATTTTGCATTTTAACCGATATCATTGCAAAACTCAACGACCTTCATACCGCGTTAGAAGAACAAGAAACACATGTAACATATGATAACTCAATATGATATCAGAAGTGATAAGTTAAATATCTACTTTTCTGGTTAAAATCGATTTGTGAAAGAACAACTTATTGGAGAAAGAGTATTAACTTTTTCCGTCATTTACCCTTCGGTCTAGACAAGGAAATTATTCTACAGCATGATCTATCGAAGCGTGTTTAAAACCTTCTGTTACTTAGCTAAAGCTTTAACAAATGATTTCTAGACATGTTTTGGTACTATTCCGTTAGAGCAGCGTCAGTTAAAAATGAAGAAAAAATGAGAAGAAAACAATACTACAACAACACGCCAAATATAGTGGCTCAAGATTATCAGTTTTCGTTTGAAATATCATCACACGTTATTTTTTTTGTCGTATTTCGCTTTTTTTTAGTTCGATGTACTACACAATTTGGAAATTATCTAATGACGAAGAGGCTGCCATAAAGATTCTTTCAAGACAAAGGAATAATTCATAGCAATTGACTTCCTTTTAAAAATCATTCGATGAAGTTAACTTTTGACTCAAACAAAGCTCCTATACGGCACTGTTACGTACGTTCTTGCTCCGAGAAAAAAAGATTGAGAACCAAAATATGATTTGAACTTTCTTTCCTGAGTTCCGTCCGTTTAATCTATCTGTGGTGTAAAGAAATGACGTCTATTGAATTTCGCCAACTTTTTAGTTATTAGTTAGAAATCATATGACAGTAGATAGGAATAACTACTTCAGACAGCTGTGTGCAAATAGTTTGATGTCTCGTAAAAGAAATAAAATCGATGGAGCCAACAAAATCATAGAAATAGATGAAGGCCTTTCACAAAAAAAAAATTGGATTATGATCTTTCAGAACAACTGGTATTCAGGGATTTATGCTGGGAGAGCAAAGAATGTTTTCTGGTCGCCGTTCCCGATTTTGTGCTGCAACATTGATGACTGCCATCCAGAAAATCATCAAATGGCATCATATTTTCAGACTTCTTGAAAGAATATAAGAAAGAGGAATTACGAAATGCTGAACGTTTCAGTGTGAATCACATTTATAATTCTGTAGACCCCGAAACCGGATGCCGGACCCAAACTGCGAAGCGATTGTGGGGCAGTGCTAAATGGAGAAATAAATGCTCGGTATCATTTAGAATCATATTTGATAGAATTTGTGTAGTGTCGGTTATATTCAAAAAATCAAATGTTTTCTATAATATTGAATGATAGTTGTAATTTTATGACACCTGTTTAGATTAAATTTTGTTTAAATTAAATTTTAATTTAAATTGTTTTCTTATTTTTTATTTATAAGTAGTATATAAAAAATTTACTTTCTTTAAGAATTATGAAATTAAAAAAGTTACTTTTTGCAGAAGTAATTTTTTTAGTCTTTTGAAATCTATTATTATTTCATAATTTTATATTTGGCAACAATTGATGGCTAAAGAAAAAAGGCGCATTTTAACTGACGCCGCTCTACGGAGAAATAACTCTACTATTAGAAATAACAAAAGTGACTTCATTAATGGAAAAATTTTATTTTACAACAAATCGGAAGATTAGTTAAAGATTATTACTCTTTGGAGTGGCGCAGCACTCAGAAGCACAGAAAATAAAAGTGCTGAAGTATTTCAACTAATGGACTCCATTAAGCTCGAAAACCTACTAAGATGTGCACTAACAATGAAAGCACTTTTATTGTTAGTGCACACCTAAGTATGTTTTTGAACTCACTTAACACCTCTGTAAGCAGACTCCTTCACAACTTAAAACAATAGAAAACAAGTTTAGTAATATGTTGACTCCAGAACATGCGAAAAAGAACTTGATACTGGCATGCAGTTTATTAGACTATACGCCAAATTTTAATATGCTGTCAGAGAATATTAATAGTCAAATGTATAATTAAGAAGAAGTTAATGCAGTCACAAATTAAATTCACACATTTTTTATGAAATTGCTATTTTCCAAACATAAAACACCGGAAGCCCGCTGGACAAGGCAGAAATTTAAAATTATTCCTGAAGGCAAAACTGCTCAGACACCGCTGATGTAAAACTAACATGGCGCCATTTAACTGTTTTATTAAGAACTGGTACTTGTTTTATTATCGGTTATGCCTTTTTTGTTTTCAAAAATGTGCTTTCCGAAAATCTCCACTCTGGTCAACTTCTTTCTCTTTTTCAAAATATCTTCAAAAAACAGATAGCGCACTTAAATTTTGCTCTAAAGGTTCTACACTGTTCTGGGAACTTCTAGGCTCATCTAAGGACTAAACGAACTCAGCCCATTCTCATGGATTTAGTAAGTAATGTAACAACGAACGTAAACGGAGGAACAACGAAGGAAACGTAACAACGGCGACGGGAACCTAAGATTGCTGACATAACTGGAAAAGACTGAAACTCTGGTAATAAAATTCTTTGCATAGAACTTATAACTTCCTCTGATAGCAGAAACTCAACAGCTGCTACGTGAACTACAAACTTGTGACGTGTATGCAAGAGAGGTGCCGTGAGTGTGGACCCTGTGGAAGTTTTCGAAATCTTAAGGGCCGTTCACACTGGAGTTTATCTAAGCTAACGGAGACATTTGGCATATCCAAAACCAGTTTTACCTCATATCGGAAAAGCCTAAATTTCACACATAGAGTAGCTAGTCGAGACATGGCACTTACTCTGTTAACCGACATAAACTCAATGTGAATGGCCCTTTATGTAAATAGTAAACTTCTACATAGAAACTCTTGTTTTAAAGCTCAAAAGTGTCGAATTTCATCTTAAGATCGGAATAAAAACTGTAGTTTTTTGTGAATGATATCCACATAAACAAACAAACAACAATCTTCTTTATGTTTTAAAATACATATAGAAAGATATTTCTTGTAAATTTATTAAAGGATACCCAACCAAACTTCAAATATAGCATAACAATCACGAGGAATGAATAATAATATAGTAAGAAATATTGCTCTTCCAACAATAACAAAATATACGTGAATACTTTTTTGTTTTATTTCGGAAATATCCTTAGCGGGAATTGTGGAGCATTCGTTATGCAACCTTGCATTTATCATTCGCTCGTTATGCTTTGATAAGTGTTGCAACATGAAGCTTTGCAATATGACTCTTTGCACTGCATTACGTTTTGCGTTGTAACTGTTTCCGGTGACTGGGGTTTGATTTTTAAAACTAGAAGCGTCAAAGCCAGTGGAAGGGTGTTAGGAATAGCGAAATAGAGAAAACGTAAATACAATAGTAATAAATAGAACAGTAATTAATTAAAAATTAAATAAAATCTTAAAAAGCTAATTAAGAAAATTTGAAGTAATATAAATAAATGATAATTAGATGCCTAATAAATTAAATAACATTAATGCAGTCTAAAAATAAATGAATTAAAAACCAAATCAGTTAACAGCAATGCATTGTTACTTAAAGGTAAATTAGGTAAACAAAGACAAGGGCTTTAAAAAATAGAAAGGTTTTTAAAAAAATATTCTTCATTTTCATGTAAAATTGCTTCCTTACATTAGCTTTTAATTAGTTTAAAGTCTTCTACAGAATGCATAAATATTCCTATTACATTTCAAAACGTGGAGTTTTATTCCTCTAATGCTCGAGATTTCTCGACGTATTTTGCTTTTTCGAGGAAAAATGAGACCCACATCAAATAGCTAAGCATCCGTTTTACTGACTGCTGAAGGAATGTTCCATTAGTAACAAAATGTTTTGCTTATATTGCTATTCATCTATACAACAATCTATCAGAGCTTATCTTACTTGGATCTCCAGCTTATTTAGGTTCAAATTACGACTTTGTTCAAAAATTGCTAATTTGATTGCAGGAAGTATGTTACGTTTTCGTCTGCTTTAACTGTACGCTTTAGTCTGTTCTACCGCTGTGTGTGTTTATATGCAATGATTTAATTCCTTTGTGTTTAGATTTAATGATTTCCATCGAACGTTTGTACAAAGAACTGTTATAAAATTTAAATACCTATTCATACGCCGTCCACGAACATATTAATCCACTCTACATTAATTCCTACGGAAAAATCGTTTCATTTTAAGAACTTTTTTATAACGAACTGCCTTCGAGAAAGACTTAAAGTCGTGAATTTTGATTTGATTTTCCCTATTTAGAGAAAGAAGAAGTAGTGAATCATATGGGCTGGGGCTATATATTTAATTTACCTTTTGTTAGAATATAAATTTCTCTCCATGTTGAGGCCTTCGAATCATTATATTTATTTGAAGTTAAGATTACGTTTTTTACATTTGAGTTTATTACAAAGTTATTACGCTTTTACATTTCTGAAGCCTTTTTCAAGTATTTTGGATAAAGAAATTCTTTATGAAGGTTATTGAATCTTCCCTTTGCGATTCGGAAAAAGCAACTGAGTTATCAATGGACACTGAATAAGACACGCATATTAAGAAATTATTTTTTTTCGCACTTCATGAAGAGCAAAACTCTCACATATTCTTTGACTAAATTCTCTATACTCTCCTTCTGTGTCAAAACCGGCTATTCATCGGCATGGCGAGCTGTAAACGCAAAGCTTCTGCACTGAAAATACGGTAAACATTATATGAAATATACAAAATGAATGCATCCAAATCGATTTCTGCCAGAAATAATTTTTTTCTAAATCTACAACTGGTACCGTACGGAAAAAATCAAAACTCTATAATTTCTGCTGGGGGAAAAACTTGAATACGAGGAAAATATTGAGAAAGGTGGAGCACAGAAAAGTTATTGAAGAAGCATTTCTGAAATGATTCGCCGTTTAAAGAAGTCTGCCAATATTTGTATATAAGCTTCAGATAAAAAAAATGAATTTGCAAGACACTTTGGAATAACTAGAAGAATAACAAATTTAGTAACTGCATTTAATTATAATCTCAATTAAACCTTAATAACATTTTAATACAATTTATTATTCACTTCTTTTAAGAGATGTGAGAATGTTAATCAGTAGGAGGTCATCCATTTTTCTTATCGGGTCGGATCTTGTGAACCACCGGATATAGAGAACGAAACTTCATGGTCCTTGAAGTTCGTTATAATATGGTTCAACTGTAGAAGGTAAAAAGTTATTTATCCAATAGTTTAATGGCAACAAGATATTTCACAATATTTCCTTTACTAAATTCATTTACGATTCATTATGCCATAAATTATTTTTCTCCTCTTAGTTCATCAATGATTTTGAGTTTCAACTAAAAGCTTATTTTTAAAAAAACTTTCTTAAAATATTTTTATTCCTTCTCCAAATATCTTCGTAGCAGCTGCTTTAACAATATATGTCAAATATTTCAAACGCAGTTTTGTTATTTACATCGTATTTGTTGTTCAACTGTTTTCAAAACATTCTAAGATTTGGCGGGTAGCTATTTTTTGCCTTTCGTATATAAAAAGAAAAGAGATAAAACCTCCGCTGATCCTCACGTGTTCTGGATTACGCTTTTTTGTTTCTTTTCCATTCTTGATGAAAGTGCCAGTGAAATATTTGTGAAAACATTTGGGGAACTGCCACTATTCTGGCTGACTCAAACTTCGTATTTTGAAATACTTCTTCGCATTTTCCCCTAAATTTCCCGTATTGTGCCAGCAGTTATAATATTCTTAAGAACTGCATTTATTTCTTTCAAACAGTTTATAGTTTGTTAGCTAAAATGGACACATTTAGTATAAAAGAATATTATCTTCCGTTTTTCCGAACGACAGCAGACTCTCAAATCAAAAATGAAACACCACATTTACAGTGGACCACGCAAAATCGCATTTAGAGACTAATAGGCCGTTTGGACTAAAAATTCATTAATTCCCTCAACATTTCAAATAAATTAGGAGTCATACTCGAAATTGAAAACTCTGGCTACGAGTAATGTAGCCCACATCCATGATCGGATGTAGGACTACGTGTATTAAAAATCTGATGGCTCTAATGGCCGTCATTTCCCCACAGTTTAAGGAACGTACATACAAACATGCATGCTTACAAGATACATGCGTGATGAGGACAGGTAGACAGGCAGGCGAGAGCACGAACAGTCGTTCAAGCAAACAGACTTTCCGTTTTAATAATAGATATTATTGTTGACGGGTTAGTGTGTTTCAAGTAAAAAATGCATCGGTGTAAGCAAAACTAATGCGAAGCCTTCGAACTAACTCAGAACGATTTGAGGAGTTGGAATACTATACTTCTAATCAGCTGTTAACTGTACGGGAATTTTCATTGCCGAATGTTACATAATACATTTTCGCTTCAATACGAATTGAGTACCTCATTTTTATGGTCCTATTATATCCAAAAAAACCTCAGTAAAATTAGTTTGTGTTAAAAGCCAATACATGGTACACAGTAATTCCAAGTTCCGGTTACTGCGTCTCCTTTCATCCATTTCTTTATTAGAAACAAAAATGAAATTATCTCGCTTATTATATTTTAAACCTCAAGTATTCACCAATAAGAAACTTTTATGAAGGGCAATTAATACTCTTCAATAACTAATGAATATCCCTTTTTAATGGTGCTATTTTCCTCAACGTTTCTTTAGCAAATAAGAAGGAAAGGGTATGTTACCACAGAAACTAGCTTAAGTACCTGAAGTTGCTCGTGTAGAGTGAGAAGCATTATTTGTGGGGACGCAGATAGTTTTTTCGAAGTCTCCCGGGTAGACCGGGATTTTCCTTCTATTTTCATTCGAGATAAATTGCGCAAAATTTTACTAAGCTCGAATAAAACTCTAACCTAGTACAGAAGTAACACGGCCCCATGGAACGGTTTTAGTAACCAATACTAGCTTTGTTATGGGTTATATCTTCCTCTTTCTTTTAATGCAGCGTTCGGACAATCACCATCCACTTTGGCCGATTTCTTCAACGATTTCAAAATATCCTCGTAAAACTAGTAGAAAAGGCACTTTAATTCTTCTTTGGAAGTTATAACGTTCGGCAAGTTTTACAATAATTCAATAGTGACCAAACTATTAGTAGGCGTTTAGCGAATTATCTCTAATTCTAAAGTAACACCTGAAACTTAGGAAAGACGTAAAACACCCTTTATGTAAAACTAAATAAGAGCAAATCAGCCAACCAGTTGTGGTGAGATAACTTACAATAACAAAAAGTTCAAATGTAAAATTTAATTTAAATAAGGTATCACATAAATGCTCCACATTTGGCTCAAAGTTGGCTACACAGTTGGCTCAAATCTTAACCGGCGTTCATTCAACTATCAACTATTGGCAATTATAATGTTTGGCCGAAGTCTACAATTCTTATCTTATCTAGTAACCCAATAACGTGGCTTCGAGAGGCAGAACACGTTCTGTTGTACAATCCAAAACCTTAACTTTAAATACACACGAATTAATTTTCATTCTGGCGGGAAAATGGAAGGGAGAAGTGACAGTAAGCGTCCAAAACTTGAACAATTGGTTAATTAAAGCAAAGGAACTTTATGATGTTCTTATCTCTTCTTCACTATTCACCATACTAAGCAAGCGCGGCACTATCTAACGGTTTTACTAAAAACTGAAAGCGGAAACCCAACAATAGGAGCGTGAAATGTGCAGAAATATCAATATTATTTTGTAAAAAAATATAAATTATATGCTTAGTATACACGATTTCTACAGATAGTGGACCCGCAACAATGGCGACGTGAATCTGAGATGGGTTTCTCGAGAGCAACGTTGCTGGTTAATTGCCGAGTCATAAATTAGAAAAATTAGAGCTTGAAATTTTCCCCCTTAATGGTATTCTTTTGTGGTTTATCAGTGTGCAACAAACGCCTTTTAAAATATATTTATCACAATAGGCGTACAGAAAGAAATTTGGCATAACTTCTTTTACATTTCTAAGTTTCTAAGCACTAAAAATACATTATTAATGTTCTATGGAAGTTTTATTATTCTTGAATCGTAACCTTATAAGGTATTTCTCCCGCATTGTTAGCATGCCTTCGTGATATAATGTTCAAGCACATTCTACGCGTAACCGAGTGGTCCGTGGTTCGAGTCCCGGCGAGGGCATTGCTCATTTTTCACGATTCCTACTTCAAAAAGTACCTAATGTCTCTACAACCTAATAATTATACAGAAAAATTCATCAAATTGCAAATAATTTATTTAATGCAAATAATGTTGCGATTTGGCTGTGTGACAATACCGAAACTTAGTATTGCTTCTTACGACACGAATTCTTATAATTTTTTATGAGTAAAAACGTTTTTTAAAAAAAGGTATATTGATCAATATTTTTTGCAACAATCTGCATAATGCTTGTTACTACTTTACACCGCTAGTCATTAAAATTGCTACGTCATGAAAGAAGCATGAACTAAACGTCAAACTTGCATGAAAGGTACTACGAGCTGGTATATGCGTACGATTAGTATTCCAGTTCGTGCGAACAAAGCAGGCATGAGTAACGCCTTCTACGTCAATTAACTTCTTTGTTCTACATTGTGGGTAAATGATAAGACCGCAAAACTGGATTCGCTTTGGAAACCGCAACTGAACTTTGGTTGTTTGTGTGATATTATGCATTGCGTAAGAAGGAGAGACTATTATCAGCACTTGACTTAATTCATCTGCAACAGGATAAAGACCTATCTGAATTGGGGTTTATCGTCACATTGCAAAACTGATTCCGTTGGTCAGTATCATATAACTGCCAGGCAAAAATAGAATCCATTGGTGGAGGAAGGCCATACTAAAGGCCGTGCAGGATCTCAGCAGGTTCAGGCCACTAATGGCAGAGAACAGACGTGTTGTTCTGTCGGGTCTTAGGTGATCGTTCAGTCACGCCTATATCCAGATTTAGGACCTTCGCTCGTGCCCAGGACGACAAGTGCCCGCACGAACATTGCGACCACATCTGTGGTATCACGGACTGTCACTAGGGCGGCTATTGCTGCTGTTTCCCTAGATGCTGCATCAATGTATCTAGGGTGGTGCGATGAGCGACGAAGCTAGATACAGGAATGGCACAGTATCTTTTTTTTGACGAATCCCAGTTCTTCACACAGCATCAGGATGGATGTATCCGTGTGCGGATGTACGGTGAGGACGAAAGTGGTCAGCTTACATTCGTCATGATCATACTGCCAGAGTTCCTCGAACGCTCGTATGGAGTGCCATCGAGCACACATTCCGGTCACTTCTTGTTCTCATATACCGTAATGTGTACAGCGCTGCTACATTTCTGAAATATTTAGTCCCGTGGCTGTGCCCTATTTTTGAGCCTTTCGTGACGACCTCTTTCAACAAAATAATACAAGATCACATGCTGCCCGCACTGTCCAGACCCTCCTCGATATGGAGGATGTGCGAGTGTAGCCCTGACGAGTTTGTTCTCCGAATCTCTCATTCATTGAGAACCATCGGTTACAGAAAGAATGGCATGCCACCACTCGTAAACAAACTACTATTGATGAACTGTGGCAAAGAATTGGATGGAAAAGAATATTCGTATCCGTCATCTAAGCTCAGTTCGACTAGATGCTCAGCCGGATGGCAGGTGTTATTGCTGCCAGAGGTGGCAGGTCTGTGTACTGAATATTACACGCTGTGTAGGACAAAGAACCAGCAAATTTAATCCTATCTTCCTCGCATTATATTGGATATGTACAACAAAGAAGATTCTAAAGAAGATTCTGCTATTTGCTTTCCGTCCTGGTGTAGCAATTTTAATGGCATGCAGTGTATTAACATCAAAAACCTTCTTTTAAACTAATTTTTTGCTTTTAACTACGTACAGCTGCAAATATTTCTCCTTTCACTTCGCTTACGGCTTCGGAATACGATCATCAACTTTAAATGTGTCAGTCAACTTTTGTGGGACAGAGACACATTTTAGCGTGTGTGCGTGTTTTACTTTACATGAGTATAAGATTTTCCGATATATATGAACCCGACAACAGCATGAAATGTAAGACTATTGTTTGTTTTTTATAAATTTAATACTACTATATTTCCTCGCGTATTTTTCCTCTTTTTACTACATTGTACGTAGTAAAGGAAATATACATATGCGAGAAATTTCGGTTACCAGATTTCAATGGAAATATCCATTTTTAACTCTCCCGAGTCCATTTTAACTATTATTTTGCATGATATCTGTGCGTACAGATAGAATAAAGAACTCGTTAATCCAAAATGAATTTAAAATGGACTTTTTTGTGACGTTTCTATGTACATATGTATGTATGTAATCTCGTATAACTCGAAAGCGATTAGCTATAGAACGTTCAAATTTTTCACACGAAGCTACTATAACATCTAGTTATGCTCCATCCTTTCTATTGTAATCGGTGGTACCAAAAGTATACATATGCCGTCCAGATGGTGTAGTGATTAGGGGAGCCTATTGGGGTACCGAAGGGCCTTGCTTTGAATCCCGGAGAAGGCATGGATGTTTGTAAATGTACAGTTTCCGTGCGGCATCGAAGTACTTTAAATATGCTGCAGCCGAATGTCCTCTCGAGAGGTTGGTGGTGGGAGAAGAGGGGTGGAACCCTCGGGCCCATCATCCCGGGTGGCCTTCATCAAAACTGGAGGCTGAACTGAGAGAAGTCATGCTGTCACCAGTATGGGGCTCAAGGCTCTTGCCAACGACAGGTGCATTCTTGCACTCCTTGCCACGATGAATTTCGGGGGTTTGTTCTGATGTTACTATCAGACAAGTAGGAGAAGTCGCAACACAACAACATACACACACACACACACATATATATATATATATATGTAAATTCTTACAGGAAATATAAATTCTTACAGGACTCGACAAAAATATAGGAACACCGAAATATAAACATACGGTGTAGGAAAACCATTGGTATTCAAAACAACTTGCTGTCTTCTAGGAATGGATAAATAGAGGTCTTGTATTCTTTCCAAAGAAGTCTTGTATCATTCTTCCTGTAACCACT
>KK114515.1:257733-283273 GCA_000611955.2 Stegodyphus mimosarum | reverse complement strand
CTATTTCCATGAAACGTTGGCAAGTTGCCTTACCGATGATGGCGGTGGATAGCGCTCGCGCAAGTTTCTGTCCAAAATGGTCCTCAAATCCACAATAATATTGAAATCTGGTGACTGTAGTGGTCATAATATATGTGAAAGTTAACCCTCAGCATGTTAGAAAACTAGTCGTGGACGATGTGAGCTTAATGAACAGGATCTCTGCCGTCTTGGGATACAGCATCACCATTGAGGAACAAATTTTGTACCATGGGATGGATTTGATCAGCCAAAATGGTCACGTAATCCTTGCTAGCAATTTTGACGTTGCCCAGCAATGATGGGTCCCATGGAATACCACGATATGGCTACCCAAACGATGACCGAATCCCCGCCATGTCTCACATTTGGCAGAAAACAGTCTTGGGGTGGCGGCAGAAACCGCTTGGGGTGGCGTTCGCCAGACGTAAACTTGCGCAGAAATTGGAAACAGTGTGAACGTCTCGAAGAAATAAGCTTAAATGAAGTGCAGCAAAAAATACATTTAATTTAACATACCGCGCTAGGAAGTCATGTGGTGTGCTCATCAAGTTTGTTTACTAATTTTATCGTCCAAAAATCGACAGCAGAAAATAAAGTGAATCATTTAATTTCCGAAGGACGTGGATTTAGTTGGAACATAACAAATTAAAGTGATAACAGATGTGTAGAGACATTAGGTATTTCTTGAAAGCATCAGAGATGAAAAATGAGCAACGCTCACAATGGGACTCGAACCACGGACTTCTCGAATACATGCCGCTCGTGCTGACCACTACACCACGAAGACATGCTAAGAAGGTGGGAGGAAAACTTTGTATACTTCCCCTTTTAAAGGACGACTGGGGATTAGGGGACCCAATTGCCAAATCCTGGTGGTGCAGAATCATCATCCACAACCTCCTTTAGTTCGGGAGCCACTGTAGAGTCATTAGGTATTTTTTAAAGCAGGAGAGATGAAAAATGAGCAATGTCCTCGCCGGAACTCGAACCTCGGACCTCTCGAATACGTACTGAGTGTGATGACCTCTACACCACGAAAGCATGCTAAGAAGGTTGGAGAAATACCTTATATATGAGCTACAGGAAACCATCAAAATATGCTTTCTTAAAAAAGCAACTTACCTTGCAATGAGAATACAATAATAATATTAACATTACACGTTTCTAATAAGTTTTATTCATATCTATATCACTGCAACTTGAATCTCGTTCCTTGCTGTTGTTGTGTCTTCCAATCCTCAGACCTCAAACCATCCATAAATTATTAGAGATGGTAAAATGCAACCGACTCGGCGAAATCATAGACCAAATGTTGAGTCAAGTTTGATTCGTCGTGAAGGTTGGGTTCTAGTATTAAGACTGGCATAAAGTTCAACAGTTAGGAGGGGAATGTTTAATGTTACATTTGGCAAATAGTTTGTGAGGTTTCGTGCTTATGAACAAGACGAAGGCAATGACTGTGTGGATGTATCCATTTTAAAATTTAGGGTAACTCGTCCCTTGGAAGCATTTAGGAAGGGGGAAATAATGCAAGAATTTTGGAAATATTCATAACCCGATGCTAAAAATCTAGGGGGAGGAATACACGAGAAAATATGGTAATACTCAACCTCAATAAGCATTGAATTCCTCGAGGAATTTTGTAATTAGGTTCTTGCCTTAATTATAGTCATGGATATTAATTAAATGTACGAAGTCATAGCATATTCCATCTCCATTATCTTACTGCCACCATGAATGATCACTAAATAAATGTTCGGTTTATATGGTTATTTACACTGCTGCAAAAGCATAATTAGTTTCTGCATTTTAAATTGCAATTGCTTTCTATACGTGGGCATATGTTCCATAACAGTATTCACTCCTAAACTCATTCCGAGTACGCAAGCATCTGTTTCGTTTCTGTAACTTTGAATACCTTAATATGAATTCTCTGGGCGAAGATGCCAAAGCAAGCCGTTGCTCAATTAATTATGAAAGGAGCAATTATATCTGGCCGTAGAATGCAGACATAGACCTTTCATTCTTCTGAAAGTGATATTAATGCACATATTCACCCTATCAGTTTTTAGTTTCTTTCTATAACTTCCATATGGTATATTATATTAAAAAAAGGCGTATGTGTATACTACGCCATTGATGCACATGATCAGAAATCACGTTTACAGAGCGTTAAATGTTGCCATATATGTTTTTTTATAATTTTAGATATACTATTCATATATGGGATGAAATCTGATAAAGTATCGAATGATCTGCTCCGGAAATCTTCACCTGTAAAAATTGTTACCGCTCCTAATTGTCAAAAGCGTTCAAATTTTTGTTTAATGTTTTTTCTCTTCTCCCACGTTTTTTCACTGTGTTTACACAAATTATCAACACACACAATTACCAATTCAATATCTGAAAATACCGAAATGTTTAATTTAATTGTTCTTGGTTTTGAAGCAGTGGATGACAACGATTTGTAAAGGAATTTAAAATGGAGTCATAGGTTTCATTTTGAAAAACAGGTAAGATATTTGTTTTGATAACTTTAAAAATTGGGAATTTTATGATTCCAGTATGCGATCCATAACACGTTATAAGCCTTATTACGATGATCTAATTTTATGATTTGCACTCTGCGAACTGTTTCGACGTTAGTTTTAATATATGAGATGGTTGAGTTTTAAGGCATAAGTTACTTATATTTATTATTGTCTTCTTTGGTCATGATTTAGTGTTACTTTAGTTATTATGTGGCGTGGACATGTAGCTGCAGTTGAATATTCCCAAAATAATAGTTACGTAATTTTATTTAGTAAAAAGAACTTCAATAATACATTTTATTTTAAAATTTTAATTTTCTCTCTCTCTTTTTTATTTTGAATTATTAAACATGTTATTGTAACCTCGAAACCAGTTGAGATTCCAAAAAAAATATTACAAGTAAAAAATAAAAAGAATCTGCTTAAAAATATGCATATGTATGTAAAATGAAAATAAATTGGCATTTCAGTTTTAATCACTACAGACGCACTCAGCTGATAAATGTTTATATTTAGCAATGTTTTTCGCAAAGAAAGTTATCAAAAACAGTCTGAAAGAGATCATTGTGCAGTCAAAATATTTTAGTACTCTTCCCGAGAGTTCTACGATTAAGCATCTATCTGTATTAATACATCAAAAACGTTAATTTCCAGACGGATCACTACGGACTGAAACTAAGGGTTGAACTCTGGACATGATACAGGTACGTCGGCTGGCCATTTTAATTTAAAGCATATTTCGATTCGCTAGAGAATCGGGGACTTACTAATAAGATATAGAATTAAGTACAGATTAATTATAACAACAAGTACTATATTATTCGACACTCATGACAAGCAAAATATTGCGATTATAACATGATGCTTTCTAATGGTTCTATGATGATTTTCATTATTCTTTTCTAATGGATTAAAATCAAAACTTGACATACAAAATTAATAAAAATTTGAAATTTCAGATATAGTTATTTGAAGGTATACGTTTAAGACTGCGATGATTTAAAACAACAGAGCTTTCATAATTACTCTTACAGTGAAAGTATTTCGAAATTTTCAAATGATGATCCCAACTTTTTCCCCGCACAAATTGAGCAATGCATTAAAAAACAATAAACAGCTCTGGAACAGTACACCTATAACGAAAGCTGCCGTTGTTGAAAAAACAGCATTGTCAAGGACAACACAAGAGAGAAGAGGGGACAAAAAACTTTAGAAGTTTACAACGTGCCCACCACGTGCACTGACGTGCCAGTTTATACGTAAATTACAAGCTTCTAACGTGTTCACTTCGCAAACGGTAACACATTGCATGCAGGAGATTGTTGACAAAAATGCCCAACGTAACATCGCACGAGGAATTTGTACAACTTCCCGCCTGATGTGCCCTCTTTCAATTCTGGTAAAGCTCGTGGATTCGATAAATACATCTTAGATTTCAGATAACCCCAGAACCAGATATTCATCGGAGTGAGGTCGGGGGATAGCGGTGGCCACGAAACAGCAAAGTCACTGCAAAGATGTCCCTATTCTGAAGCGTTGTAGGCTTTGAAAAGTTGTAATTCAAACAAACGTTTTCTTCCCTCTTGTGTTGTCATCGGTACTTTACAGTGCTGTTCTTTGCAAATGTTTTACGCCGGCAGTTTTCGTCATATGTGTATTGTTCCAAAGTCATTTATAATTTTTCAATGCGCTTGAAGAAAGTGTGCAAGAAAAAAGTAAATTTCACTATTCGAAAATTTCGAAATATTTTCCTTGTAACCGTAACCACTCTTAAGCTTTCTAAATTACCATTCACTACTAATTTAGTAACCGTGAAACCTGTGTTGTTTAAAATCATCTCAATTTCGAGCGCATACTTTCAAGTAACAATACTCAAATTTAATTTCGAATAGTTGAGCGCATAGGCCGCTAGGGATTCATGTATTTTTATGACCGCCCTATATATGCATACTGATGTCAGAAATTATTGAATGATTACATGAAAATGCATTAAAAAATTGCATGAAATATGAAATTTATCAGAAACTGTAAACTAAAATTTTTTTATTTTATGTGGAATGATAAATAACTTCATAACGCGTTTTATTACTTTATACGAAGGAAAAAATTTAGGAGTCCTGCATATGATCTAAAACTAGAAGCACGAATCAATAAAAATGGCAATAATGTGTTACAGGGAGAATTCAGGTAAAAAGGGATAATTCCGAAAATTATAAATTTAATATAGAAGGCGATCTGCCTTAATTTGTACGTACATATCAACGTGAATTCATGTTGGCAATAACGTTGTTAACCACAGTTTGGGCAATCAAGTTACACTGCTCCGGTAATGCTATATTCCAGCCATTTACATCTCTAGGAGGAGATGTCTCCATGCAGCTGCTTTTTCACTATAATCTTAAAAGTTCTCTATCGGGTTAATATCAGGATATTTTGCCAGCCTCGCTATTGCTCAATATCTTCACTTCAAGGAACTCGTCAATGAGGTTTGCTCGATGTGGACGAGCATTATTGTCCATAAATAAAGCGTCAAGGCATTTCTGAAAAGTCTTACTACTGTTTTAAGATGTCAACCTGATATCTCTGGTCAGCTACAGATTCAGGTGGAAAACGTGTAGGGCTGTACTTCCATCGATCATTACTCCTCCCTATACCATTGTAGCACTTCATCGTGCGAAAGACAGGTGCCGCAGTGAGCCAGAAGCGCAGATCACATGTTCTGGTTACGTCACATCTTGTCTCTCGCCTCAAGGCCTCTTTTGGCGGGTGCCGTTGGAGTGAAAGGCTTGTTACGCAATGCTCCCCTTACGAGTCTCATTCCTGTATGCATAATAAAGTATATTTTTATAGGAAATGCTTTTTCATTCAATAATGGAGTCGGATCATCTTTAAGTAACCATCTTGAACATCAACCACACTTCACCATCATACTTGCATTACCGACACGATCACGTTTCATAATGTTGGAAGGAACGTGAACGGAATTTTGCTTTCCTGACTTCCTCCAGTTATAAGCACGTTCAGAATCAGATGTTAACCTAACCTTCAGCTCATCAGTAAAGAGAACATGAAGCCACCTGGTTCAGATGTTCTTTACACGAACTGAAGTGATACCTATTTTGTTATGAAGACAGTAAAAAATATACCCTTGGTTTTTTAGCGTAAGGCCCCTTTTTCATTTAGCATTCGGTATAGAGTTTGCCGTGATACAGCAGTTCCAGTCGCAGCTGCAAGCTCTGAACTTAACTACTGAGGAATATATTTTCTGTCACGATGAGCAGTTATTGCCAGATATCGATCTTGAGAAGCAGATATTCGTTTACGACCTTGTTCAGGCCTCCTCACGATAGGTCCAGATTTCTGAAATTGTTTCCATAGTGTACAGATTGTCCGTCTTGAAATATTCACACATTTCAATGCTTCCATCATTGCCGGCCCTGCTTCTAACTAGCCGATGATTTGTTACTTCACAGATTCTTCCACCATAATAAATCGTTCTGAGTCCTTTCACGCTGAAATCAAACTCTGTATTTCAGAAATTTATTCAGAGACTCACGTTGCGCAAAGCGTTTGATTCATTGTCAGATAACGGTGATTCGCCTATAATATCGCCTTCCATATTAGAGAATTAGATGATGCTAGTGAAGCTTGCCTTTCACATATTCCCTGCAAAAATCGATTTGGTATTTCATAGAATATCATTATTTCTGGGTATGTAATGATGAATTTGAACATGAGTGTACTGTGATTTAGAAATTAATAGTGAGAAATTTCTTTATGGCCAGCATTCATGTCTGATTGAAAATAGTTCATTTCTGGACAAAGGATTTCTTTAAAAACTATTCTTAACTTGATTTACGCAGTGCAATGGGCACAATTTGCGCTCTTGTGCATGATCGCATTTGTGCTCTTTTTGCATCGTTATGAAAAAAACAATAGGTGAAAGAAGCAGAAAAAAGGGATATGCTGATAGGACCGCAAGTAAAAACTGGAACTTGGCTTGTCTTAAGCGAAACCTTGGCTCAAAATAATTTAGTTTCAGTTTAGATGTATTTTGATTAGCTAAGTTTTAAGTTTTGATCCTCAAATTAAAATTATCATCGGCTGAAGCGTGGTGTACGTATCTGCATCATTAGCGTCTTGCAAGCGTATCTGCATCATTAGCGACTTTGATTTACACTTTTATTTTACAGACACACAAACACATATAGAAAAATAGATATTACAGACACTATTCCACCTCTGGTTAAGTGGATAAGACCACTTACTTGTATGTACCTATATAAGTATGTATCTTGTATTGTAGAAAAACGACGACACTTAGATTTTTTGAATGCACATAGTCCTTCATTCGAACCTAAGCTTGAAATGTTGCGTGCGTACGAGTTCATTATAATTTAAATGCACAAGTCGTTAAAAAGTTAATAAAATTTATTCTTTTTACAAGAAATAAAACAAAATGTTGAAATATTTTCTCAGAGATATTCGTGCAATATCACAATACCTCAAACGTTAAGCAGAACTCAATTCAAAGCAGACAAAGTTAATCCGATCTCACAGCGAATTCGCTACAATAAGTAACAGCATTAAAAAAAGTCAATTCGCTTAAAACATCAGCAACTGAGCTAGGTATTTCAATTCGGCTTTTATAAGCTTTTTAATTATTCACTAGAACATTCTGGTAAAATCTATTTTCGCGATTTTTCTGGATGGCAACAGCAATTACGAGATATTTATTTATTAAATATTAAATGCACTTGCTCTTGTATTTTTACTTTTCCAGCGTAGATTTCTCTTCAAATATCGTCTGCGTTGCAAGGGAAAATAAAACAATTTTAATTACAATTCTAAGTGAATCCGTAACACTGCCCCCAAGGACTACACGTTCCGGGCAGTGCAATCCCTGTAAGGAACCAAACTTACAACTAAGGCATCAATGCAATAAAAACTTACATTACAATAACAAAATAAACAATAATTGCAATAAGTACCTTTCAACAAATCAAATACTATCAAACACCACATAAATCAAATATCAAATATTAAATACAAATCAAATACCATCAAACGCTAAATACAAATTAAATACTTTCAAATACTAAATACAAATCAAATACTATCAAATGCTGAATACAAAAAGGACCGTGGTCTTATAGTATTTACATTACTATTTACAATTATTCACACTACGTACTATGCCCATAGTAATGAGCTAACCTGTCGTAATAGACGACTTTAGGTTTAGAGTTCGATGACTTACGGATCCGAACCACGACGTCGTTCAGCCTGTTTAGGACTGTGTACGGACCATCCCAAGGCGATTGTAATTTCCGAGAGGATCCTTTGAGTTGAGTCGGATCCACAACCACACCTTGTCTCTTTCGTTTAATCGATGCTCAGTAGCTCTCGTGTCGTATCGGGTCTTCATCTTCCTTGTCGCCATGCTAACTCTCTCTCGCACAAAATTGTGCATCGCTTCAAACAGGGCCTGGACATCTTGAACGTATTCCTGAGGTGATGAAGGCGCATCTGGAGGGCGACCAAACAAGAGGTCACTAGGCGGACGAAGATCACGACCAATGAACATCTGGGATGGAGAACTGCCGGTAGTCTAGGTTACGGTTGTAACTCTGCTTTTTAGTCTACTGTACAGGAGAACGTGTTTGCATCATCATTGTTGTACACAAATTATGTCTATCAGGTTGAAAACTATTATAGTTATCTTTTGTAACGTATATTTAAATAATGACACCTGCTACATTATTCATTGTATATTATTGTGCATATGTATATAGTTTTATTGTTCTTCTTATTGTATATGATTCTAGCTTTCATTTAATCAATTGCCATGCACCTCATCACTGTCGTTATGATCTGTACAGCCCATATAGCCTGTATTTCACAATCTGCTAATCTTAGTTTTAATTCTTTCATTGTCTAATAATATTCGTAAATTCTTTACTAGTAATATGCCTAAGCACTTAAACCCGCATCTCCTACAGTTATTTAATTCTGACTGTATGCTTCCTTCAAAATAGTATCTATATCAGTTATCTTGTATTTCGATTTTGTTATCTTGCTATGTTTAACACATTGTACTTCATTGTTCTCATAGGCATTGGGTCCGGGCATTCGGGGTTTGCTCTCGTGCGGCCCCTTCATCCGGGCTACTCTAGACACTGGTGGACGTGGTGCTGTACTGGTTAACCTTAATGGTAAAGGGACAGTGCCCACGTCCACCGTCACTTGTTACTTGTCACTTCGACCCTAGTATGATTTCGGCAGCTTTCTGAGCCAGGTCTTTCAGACAATGCGTCGGCGTTTCGAGGGGAGGATCCCTTTTGGTAATGAATAGATATGTTCTCTAATGCTGAAATCAGTTTGTTGTTTTTGAAGTCCAAGGAAAAATTGTATTTCCTTAAGAAGTCCAATCCTAGTATGCAAGGATCTGTAATATCAGCCACATGAGCCGTGTGATAGTAGGTGGCACTTCCAAAGATGATATTCACGTTTAACTTTCCTTCTATGTCGATTTTCTTCCCTGACGCAGTCTGAAGGGGAATACAAGATGGCGTCCAAATCAGTTTATTCTTAAGTTGTTGAGCTAAACCTTTCCGAATGATGGTAACATTAGCCCCTGTATTAATGATCATATTACAAGGAACTCCGTCGATATGCCCCTTGATGGATAGTCCATTACGGTTGTTACTCACTGCAGAAACCTTGAACGCTTTAAAACAGGGTATTTCACTGTCATTCAAACTCTGCTCCGCGATATGATCATTAACTTGTTTCCCTCGTCGTTACTGGGAAATGGTCTTATTTTCCGTGCTCTGTGATGTTCTAGAGTTCCCTTCTAAGTGGCCATCAACTCCGCAATTCCAGCACTTTGGTTTTTTGTCACTCCTTTTCCATCTCATAGCATTTAATTGCCTCTTTATATCGTCCTTCCTATTTTACGTGTTCGGGTGTGTTCGGCAGTTCCTTCGCATGTTCCCTAAATCACCGCAGTTCCAGCACTTTACGGTCGATTTCTTATCGCTTAATATACCATTGCAAGGCATTCACTTTTCTGGATAAATCATCTAAACGAGCCATCAACTGATCCACTGTTTCGTGGACTCGCACAGCTCTGACTGGATGGTGACCTCTACGAGTTGCTTGCTGAGCTACCTCGAATTTGAATTTCATTGCGTACACTAGAGCGTTTTTTTTATCCTTCACATCTGCCATTCGCAGTGCTTTCTGTATTTCAGGATCCCGGATGCCGTCGATGAAGTATTGCAGGGACAGGATTTCCCTTGTTTCTGTCGGGCACTCCGTAAGGGCGAGATGGGACAGCCTTTCAACATCAGTGGCGAGCTCTTGGAGTGTTTCGGTGGGCTTCTGTTGAAGGAATTTTAATTGAAGCCTACTGTAGTCTTTTAAAAATTTCTCCCCGAAGCGCAGCTCCAATGCGCCGGATAGAACTTCGAAGTCTAGTCTACGGTTTTCGAGAAGAGTCTGCAAGATACCCGCTGCGTTCGCTCTTAGTAAAACTGGGAGATGACAGCCCTTAGCTTCGAAATCCCATCCATTCGCATCTGCAACTATAAAAAATTATATGCTTGCCAGGAGGTCTTTTCATCTTACGTGTATAAATTGAGGGACGAGCATTCATGGGTAAAAATTTAAAAACCATCCGAATTGTTTCCTGCTGTCGCTATTCACTTCTTTATGATGTCAACTTCTTTGGCGACGGCAGCAGAAACCCTGTCATCAATTTGTTGTCGGACCGTTGTCGGACGAAACTCTTTATTCTATTTGTTCTTTCACGGAATGAACTCTTTCTTCAATCTGTCCAACTTTATTTTCAACAGCCTCAATTCTGCTTTTCTACCTTTTCTATTGCGTAGGTAATTTCTCTTTTCATTTCCTCTTGCCTTGCTTCAATATTTTCTTGAACAGACTTCATTTCATCTTTAAGAGATTCTTTAACAGCCTTCATTTCATCTTTAAGAGATTCTTGATCAGCTTCCATCCTTTTTTCAACCGCTTTCATCTCCTCTTTAACGGATTTCATCTCTTCCTTAACAGAATCTTTCATCTCGTCTTTAAATACAGCAAAGGCTACCATGAGCTGTCTTAACTATTCTTCCATCGCTCGTGTTATTGGTATTCATACCCCACTCCTGACACCAAAAATTGTTACGTGCGTACGCGTTTGTTATGGATTGAATGCACAACTCTTTAAAAAATTAATAAAATTTATTCTTTTTGCAAGAAATAAAACAAAATGCTGAAATATTTCCTCAGAGATATTCGTTCAGTATCATAATATCTCAAACATGAAACAGAACTCAATTCAAAACAGAGAAGGTTAATCCAATATTACAGCGAATTCGCTACAATAAGTAACAACATTAAGTAAACAAACAGTTCGCTTAAAACATCAGTAACTGAGCTGAGATGTTTTAATTCGGCTTTTATAAGCTTTTAGTTATCCACTGAAACATTCTGGTAAAACCTATTTTCTCGATTTTTCTGGATGGCAACAGCAATTACGAGATATTTATTTATTAAATATTAAATGCACTTGCTGTTTTATTTTTACTTTTCCGACGTAGCTTTCTCTTCAAAAATCGTCTGCGTTGCACGGGAAAATAAAACAATTTTAATTACAGTTGCTAAATAAATAGATAAATAAATACGAAATCCCTAACAATATGTATGTATCTTGTATTGTAGAAAAAAGACGGTACCTAGATTTTTTGAATGCACATAGTCCTCCATTCGAACCTAAGCATGAAATCGGTAACTAGACACATTAAAATCGTTACATATATTTTCTTTATTTATTGACTGGAAAAGAAAAACATATTATGTGGGTACAGGTTCATAATGAATTGAATGCACATAGAACCGATGATAGCTTGATGGAATTTAATTTCCCCAAACCCCTTTATTGTTCTGAAACTTTTCATACAAAAATACTCGTACAGCTCTTCTTAATATGACAGAGCCTAATCATTAGTTACCATTTCAAACTCCTAGAAACGTCGAACACAAGTCAATAAAAAGTGCCTTAAAAGCATGAGCTCGCACAGTGATATCACAATACCCTGAGTTAAACTCTGAACTAATCTCTGAATTAAACTGAAAACTGATGCTCTGTCCTGTCTTACACAGTTTTCTCCGTACGCCGAGAAATGTCCTGTACCTTTGATTTCTCAAAAGTGCTAGAAGATAGACAGACAGAGACAGAGAAAATAGATATATGTCTTGTTTTGCACCCGCCAAGACTTTCTGCACTGCAGGACCAAAAATCAAGCTTAGGTGCGAAGGAAAGGTATACAGATAGAGGGTAATTTCGCATTTCAGAGGGAAAATTTCATATATTTTTATACGAATTTAAAAGACCGGATAACAAAGATTGGGACAAAAAAAGATGAAAAATAAAAGGCTCATATTAAATTCGTTTTGGAGAGAGAAAAGAAAATAATATAACTAAATAAATAAATAAATAAAAATTTAAAGAGCATACTTTGGATTGAATGGGGAAGAGAAGAGTTGAAAGTAGCCTAGCCGTGCATTAGGAATTTTGTACACAGGTAGATGATTTTAATGCAACTATATGTGAAATTGTTGCATTTTTCTTCGTAATGTAACATGAAAAATCTGATGAGATAAGCTATGCCTGAGAAGTAAGAATACAGGGTCAAATTCACTTAAAATTGAGTAAATGGGGATCTAGGTAATCTGGTGAGAAATCGCCAAAAGGCGCCAAACTTGGTGCCATTCTGGTCCGTTCCTGCATCACCGTAATATATACTGTAATTGAATAAATGTAATTGATCACTATATTAGCTGTAACTGTAACTCGACCCTCATATTGCCTTCCAGTAATTTCGAGAAGCAGAAGGTATTAGAAATATCTCAGCTACCGGATGAAAACTATATGATACCGAAAGAGCACCTGCTGTCAGTTGTTTTGTTGTTGCTGCGAGCTGCTGGTTCAGCGTGAGATCGCAGCGCTGAGATATATCCTGTTTAACTTTCTCTTTAGATGCGTTTTGCATTACATTCGTAGTACTTTGAAGTGTAACTACTGATTGTATTCTGTAATATTGTGAACACCTGTACGAGAATTTCCACCCAACATTGATAGCCGCAATTAAATGATGAAGAGTATGTTTGTATGTATGACACTATGTTCCTTGCATTGCGAAAAAAAATGGCAGCACATAGAATGACCAAATTTTGACCACATAATCTTCCACCCGAACATACGCAACTCTAAAGCAAGAATTTTAAATTCGAATTGGCTTTTGATTTATTTCATACTTTGTAAGAATTTAGTAAATTTTTTATTAATAAACCCAGTGACTTAAAAGGGAGCAGTGGCAACAGTATTCGAAATTAAACGCTTTAATCTCCAACGTGCAAGACTGTTGCCTGTCGGAAAAATTTAACATATTAATTAATCTTTCAATTTTAATCAATAAACTTCACTATTTGAAAGCAATGTGTTGTCACTGGATAAAAAAATACTTTTATCTTCCACGGGCCAGGGTGTTGCCTTTCTTTAAAGCATATAATATTTAAATTTCAAATTTAAAATGTGCTTTATTAATTAACAAGGCAAGCGACTGAAAAGCAATATGAGCATTTCTTAAAAATATTTTCTTCTACTTTTTAATCTGATTGATTTAAAAATGTGCATTTAAATCATTTGATATCTACTTATAAATATTGAATATTTTCTATGAAGTGACACCAACTGGACTCATTAAAAAATTATACATATTTTTCTTTTTAGTTATAACTCTTTTACGCGGCTGGGAGCGCAAACGTCTAGTACTATAAAGAAATGAAAACACTGAAAAAAATAATTTCGTCCTCTTAATTACACAGCATGAAATAATTCTAAAGACTGATTCGAACTCGTTTACACAGAAATCTGTTTTATAATAGGTAAATTAACAGTAAAAATGTATTTTACGTAACGCTTCTGCAACATACAAGGAACAGTCCTTTTTTTTTTTTTTTTTTTTTTTTTTGAAAACGTTCTTTTCGTAACATTAGTATGTACTGGTTTGAGTAACTTTTTTAGAGTATTCGAATGCCTTGAGCAGTTAACTGAACAACGTTTTTACTGTATATTAACCTTTTATGAACCTATCCAAGTAGAAAATGAATTAGGATTAATCTCCTGAATTGCGTCTTATGTTACTGCCCAATTTGCATAATGATTCTTTTTAAGCACTTTTAATATCCATATAGCTGTAATTACTTCCTAAGAGTGACTGTGATTTTTATATTTCAAGTGAAAACATCCATATGACACTGAATTACCTCTTTTTAGTTAATTTTAACGTCCGAAAATGGAGATGGGAAATTTAGGTTAGTCATTTAATTTCCGAAGAATGCCGTTACAGTAAAAACATAACAAATGAAGTCTAATTGCAGATAAACTAATGGCAACCATCACAAAATTATTTAAATGAAAGTTACATTCAAATACGAAACTTCAATAATATTAATATCTAAATATCTGATGCACATTGAGGTGATATGTGTCAGATATCTGACGGTCATTTAGCCGGACACGTCTCGCTCCGGCTTGTTTACCTTATAAAGCCTTACACCTTACATGAATGAGAATTGACCGCAGTTCTCAAGACCTAGGTTTCGAAAGCTCAGCCGTCGGTAAGATTACAATGAGCTGGAACGCAAACAACAGAAGTAAGGAGAAATCACATGTTTGGGGTGTTTCCTAAGTGCGAGAATGAAAGTTAACGAAAAATATGCTCAAAATACACTTCAAACACAAATGCAAGGGAAATTAAAACTCGAAAGCAAAGATGCAAATATAAACAGTATGCACTGAATAAAACTTTAAAAAAAGGAGAGAATGCAAATTATGAATAAACTAGCCCTCAGGGGAAAGCTTCTGTATAATACTGAAAGAGGGAAAAGATGCAAATATTTTTTTTAACTTTCAGAACCTAGCGCTAAAAATGTACGGGACAAATGCACGAGGAAATACGGTAAATGATCAAAATGTACGGCTTTACTATATGTGTTACGTATACTATTTCATTTAACTGCTAAGCAATATTTACAATTTAGAACATATACCAAGAAAATATTTTTTATAATACCTGCTAAAACTTTAAGTACATTAAGTAACCGTAAATAAAAAAAAATTAATTAATTAACGCAAAGCATTACCTTGTTCATTACCGCGAGTACAGTTTCGTTCTTTGATGACAAGTGTAAAGGAATTTTCCCTAATCATACGGAAATTTTATGGTTGAGCATAACTTCGCAACTTAAAAATTTGATTGTAGTTGCAGCTTTGTCACACTCTTTGTAGCGAATGCCATATTTCATTCCTGACTGCGTCCATTTTGTACGAACCGTGAAGAAATGGACGGCCACTCCATTTCTTCTAGTGAATGAACGCTTCTACTTTCTTGCAGTCATGTCATCAAATGGAAAATCGTTGCCTTTGTAAGGTTTAAGAACGTTTGGAAAGTCTCTTTCAGTGTTTCAACCTCTTTTCTGTTGGGGCTAGAAAGCCCACGATTCTGTAACGAATCGAATAAGCGAACGCGTGAAACTTGCTAAGGTGTGAATTGCATGGGAATGGGAATGGGAGAACGTGGAAAAGAAATTCAACTTTAAAGTTGTACGCACAGTTTGAGACTTCGCGATAGGATTCATCGAAGGTTAAAAGAAATTAAATAAATATTAAACGAAGATGGATCCATTATTCTGCTCTTTTTTATTTTGCATCATAACTCAAACTTTGCGTAACTATAAGTAGTCAAGGTAACAAATTAAATCAGTTTAGGAAATTAATCAAAAACTACGCTGTATGCAATGTTTCGAGTAAAAACATTGTTAAACTTTCATAATAATGCCTAAAGTGTGATGATATTGTTGCATTCTTACGGGTTCATGGATTTGGAGTGATTGACGACAACACATGTTGACGAATCAAAACACAATTTATTTAGCCATTATTACTCAGGATGTTTAAATCACGTTTACAGTCGTCGAAAACCTACAACAAACAAGCTGATATAATCAGCAACACAGCCTTCAGGCTGTCAAGCTATAACGATGAACTCCGCGATGCATTAACTCGCGATACACTCGACACTAGAATCACCATTAGACTGCTACTACGCTTACAGGCAGTGTTTATATAAATTTTGGCCTGCCTGCAGAACATTCTGGGCCAAACCGATAAGTATTTATTCGAGAATGTTCTCCATCCGTCTGTGGCACATCGCCGATTTTGTCTCCAAAAGAGCGATTTCATACCAAATATGGCAACCCTAAATCGCCTTGCGAGGAAGCTATCTTACCGCGGCTAGGTATTTCATCACAATATATTGCTTCAAATCTATTTGGTGCTATACTACACCTATTTATTTGGCTTTGTACCATTTACTGTAAATTGTCAGTAACTTACTTCTGATCTGATGTGATTATTTAAAGATACAGGCACGAAGCAGTAACTAGCAACAAGTGGTGTGAAAGGGACATTCGAACCTGCATCCACATCTGCTGCCCAAAAATCAAAAAGTATAAAATTCTCTATACGAAATATGCGCTTCTATGCGGAACATTGGCCACAAAATAAGCCCTAAAGCTGTTGATTACCCTAAATACAAAAATTAAACAAAGTGTAAATAAAACAGTGCACTTTATCATAACAATGCAAAAAATAAATAATAAAATCAAAAAAAGGTTTAAATAGTTAAAGTAATTTACGACAACAATATCATTTAAAGGCAGGAATGTAAAAATGAATTATTCCTCTACGTTTTGAGCTAGGAATTCAGATATCTTATTGGACAGTTCAATTTTAAATCGAATCCAATTTCCGCTTTTTTACGAATAAGATTAAAAATAGTGATAGTAGTAATAATAATAATAATAATAATATTTTTACTCATCGATTCTTTAATCATTTGATTCAGTTTTCAATATCTGTCTCCGCATATTTGCTCATTTGAAAATGTAATTCGGATGGGAGGGAATGTCAGAGTTTTCAAGAAAACCGCGAATAAATATTTGAAGCAAATACCGAAAGTTAATAAGCGAGTAAAGGGAGGTTGAATGTTCAAGATATTTCACATTTAAAAAAAAAAGAATCCATTCGGAAACTTATCCTAGGCTGGAAGTTTGAGAGTGAACAAATATTTTTTTGCGCTAAATATGAAATCGTATCTATAGCTTTAAATACATTTTAAGTTAGGAAAAGAAGAAGCATTTTTTAAGTTACTTTCAAGATCAAATATATATCGAAAGAAAAGAAATGAGGAAAAGGAGTTTGGTGTCTTTAGAAGACTGTGTCAGGAAAAATACCTATAAATATATTTATATTGGAAGAAATCAAAGACACTGAATGCAGAATGTTTGAATTTGGTATGATTACTAACACAGTGACTAAATACATAAAAATGTATCCAGTGGAAGGTCCGTTATATATAGTATTTACGTACTGTTGCAAGCGTACAGATTCGTAATGGATTGAATGTACACAGAACCGATGAAAGCTTCATGAAATTTTCTTTTCCAAAAACACTTCACAGTTCTGGAATTTTCAGCACTAAAGCATTTGTGCAGCAGATGTGTAATCCAATTGTCCGTACTATTTCCGTCGGAATTTTTGAAGAGATTTTTCCTGCTGCCGTTTCTTGGAGTTCTTTTATTCCTTGCACAAGGTTAGGAAAGATTTCCCTAAGGAACTCCGGTGTATTGGTAGCTTTCAGCGTTTTGATATAGTTAATAGTCTTGTTATTTATTCCTACCAATCTGTTATAAGATATACTTGAGAAATATGTCATATTCCCCACGCACCATGGAATAGCGTCCTTATCTGGAAGTTTCTTGGACATTCCCATATCATGCACGAGCAAAAAACAATACTTACGAAGCAAGTCAAGATGCAACCATCGAGAGTTTTTACAGTCCGCTAGAGAAATTAGGAATAGCTTCAGACAGGCAGACAAAGTAGACAAATATCTTTTTCTGCACCCGCTAAGTTTATCTGCCCGCAGGGCGAAATATCAAGCTAAAGTGCGAACAATATTACCGATATCCACTTTGAATTACTTTATAAGGTATTTCTCCCGCCTACTTAGCATGACTTCGCGATGTAGTGGTCAGCAAACTCGGTGCGTATCTGAGAGGTCCATGGTTCGAGTCCTGCCGAGGGCATTGGTCATTTTTCATCTCTCCTGCTTCGAAATAACCTAATGTCTCTACAACTTTTTAATGAAATTCAAGTTTTATTTCTTAATGGAATATATGTGCAGAACTAGTGTGCGTCTCACAGAATTGAAGTGTCGCACAAAGCTTTTCAGCGACAGGGAAAAAGGGATGTGCTTGCGTAAATTGTCATTGTTCGCTCGAATTTCTAGGGATACGATCTCTTTACCGAATACGAAACTCGCCGACATGCATTTTATCTCTGCCATTGCGGCTAAAACAAAATACGAGTAGTTATCCTTATGAGGTATCAGTACAGGTAGAAATTGAAGGAACGCCAGAATTTCACTCATGGTTCCGGCCGCATTAACTGTGCAGCACTGCCCCAAATTTGATGGAGAAGTCGCTGAAAAAACCGATCCGAGCATTTCCATACCACCAAACTATTCCAGAGAACTTTCTATTCACAAGATTTTAAGTCCTCATGCTTCAAAAACACTATATACTTGCAATCCTCTCCGGGTTTTGAACCCGTGCCCAACGATACAACAGCCACAATCGCTAGTCATTACATCGAACACAATGCTCAAACGAGGTCAGAAAACAATTATCGAATGAACGTTTGAGCAGCTGCTCCATTTCCGTGGGAAGCCCCATAGAAAAGATCTACACTGCACAAAAAAAAATAGAGAGAGTTCTATATCTCCTGTTCTACTGGGCCGATTGACGAAATTCAAACTGCGTTTTACAAGTCTCGGAAGCGCGACTTAGGATATGTATTAGATTTATATATGGCATTCTTCAAATATAGATATTTCGACACAAAATTGACTATTTCTGAAATGACATGCCAATTTTTTTCCATGTTTTTATTCTACGACTCAAATTATGCCAGACTCTCAAGTTTTGCAAAAATCGCACGAGTAGTTTTTAAAACATTAGCTCTCAAAATTTTAGTTCCTTAATGTTAATTCTATTTGGTATGTATTTATTAATATCTCTTTTTACAAGAAACTTATTTGGTACCTTCCTACACAGTTCGAAATTTAGAATCATTCCAAGTAAACTTCACCCATTTTTTATGATTTACTTTTTATATTTGTATTTTTAAACAATTTTTATAATTTTTTCGAAAAACACTTTGAATATAAATTTTTTACAATCATCTTAAAGTAAATCTATTTCTAAACATATCTGCAAAAAATTACAGCTTTTTATTCAAAATTGCCGAAGATATACGTCAATTTATACATTGGCGCGTTTCGAAATTTGGCGTATTTTTGAAAGCGATAGTAACGAAAATGTGGTTTACGCACTTTGTTAAAATTATTTGAAAGTAGTACCGATGCGACTTTTTTTCCGCTCATGCACAATGAAAAAGGTATGAATGATGTGACTTGTTTTCGGCTCCTGCCCAATGGAAGGGAAAGGAAAATAGATTGCTATATATTAAGAAGTTTGCCAAGTGAATCACTCTTGGTTCAAGCTGAAAAAAATGCGCCAAGTGAAATTTTTGAATTTCCTCGTAAATTTCTAACCAAATTTTACGAAATTTAATATTTTGGCACAATTTGAGTCGCAGAATAGAAATATGGAAAAACATTAGTATGCTATTTCAGAAAGTCCCATTTTGTGTAAAAATACCTATATTAGAACAAAGCTATATATAAATCTAATATATATCTTAAGTCTCGCTTTAGAGATATGGCAAACGCAATTTGAATTTCGTCAATCGGTCAGTAGAACGGGAGATATAGAATTGCCCCCCCCCATTTTTGCGCAGTATACATTGGTGAACCCGCGTTCGTGTAATAAAGCACAGCCCTCCAAAGCCCATGTGGCATTGTGATTTAGGGCAGCAGAAAGCTTTTGCCAACCGCTCAGCAACATCATTTAGAATGCGCGCTATTTCAATACACACATTCTAGGGTGGGCGGAAAATAACTCCCTATTTGGAATACCTATTAATGTTATGTGTAGACTGCAATGAAAGTTACCCTGCTTTGTACACTATAATGCGGTATTATTAGTCCAAAGAGTCATTGAAGGACTATTGTTTTTGTTTTGCGATTTTGCGTCGTTTCACACTCTAAATGCCCGTTTCACTTTTCAAATTGTTGCCACTAAATATTATCGCCCTGCATTATATTTAAAGAAATTAAATAATGAAGAATGTGCATAAATGTATGCATGTTTCTCGCATTGTGATAAAACGACGGTACCTAAAGCCATCGAATTTTGAATGCCGTAATCCTGCTGCGAATATAGGCATCTGGGAGCCCAAATTTGAAATTTGGAATTTGTTTTATTATCGATTTCACATTTTGTAAACATTTAGCGAATTTTTCATTAACAAACTCAAAGGATTTCAAAGTGAGCAATGGCAACGTTGTACAGAAAAAAACATTTTTATCTCCAGCGCGTGAGACTGTGTACCGGAAATTCTAAAGATATGTTATATTTAAAATTATTTTGCGACATTGCTGTTGAACTGAATTTTATGGTTTAAGTGCAAAGAACATGATATCTACATATATAAAGAAAAACGTTTGTTGGTTTGTTGTCTAATAACTCGGTAGCTACTACAGCTATCGTCGCCAAACTTTCTACAATTCTTTTCTCCGTCCTGAAAGAGGTCGTCGTCCACTTTTTTTTCAAAAAAAAAAAAGGACCTAAAATCAGAAATATTAATTGAAAACTCGGAAAAACAATAATTTTCGCCCTCATTTTTCCGAGTGGCAACAGTCTCGCAAGCTGGAGATAAAACTTTGTTTTATTTCGAACGTTGTTGCCACTGCTCGCTTTCAAATTCTATATTTTCTTTATAAGAAGTTTCTAAGTTTGACGATGAAATAAAAATAGCATTGCCAAACATTATATACATTATTCTCGATTCCAAAAATGCTATTTCGACTATTCCCATCTTCGTACGACTTTAATAAGCCAAAATATTAATTAAAAACTCTGAAAGCGCTAATTTTAGTACTCAATTTTCCGAGTGGCAACAGTCTCTCGCGCTGAAGATAAAAATGCTTTATTTCGTGAAGTGTTGCTACTGCTCGCTTTCAAATCGGAGAGTTTGTTGATAAAAAATTTGTAAGTTTTACAAAATCTATGCATGTAAAGAAGAATGTCTGTTTGTGTGTTTGTTTGTTTGTTCCCGTTATTGATTTATGATCAATTTATAATAAATGTTTTGCCACATTGAATCGACTAAAATTGAATATAGGTGAAGTATTGGATGGAACTTCAGATTTTGCGACCATTTGATTAGAAAGACAAAAATCATTGAAAACTGCGTTTCTTTGTTGCTGATATAATGAGAGAATTAGCTTATTTTTCTATTGAAATGTTTCATGTGGGCTCCATATCGCATGAGAATAAAAAATGTATGACTATGACTCTCATTTTTTGCATCGTTATTAGAGAAGGATTACAGCGGTATCGTTCTCTCTGTTGTTAGATGCATTACTCTCAATCTAACTTAACTGGCATCGGGTACTTCCGCTAGTTTAATAAATAAAGTAACACACAAAATGTTAAAAAAATGCCCCTTTGGACGTAATTTAAAAACAGAAATCTTTCAGACTTTTTTTAAACTTTTACTTCTTATGTTTTTGGTAATATTTTTTCCTTTTTCATATGCCTAATATTTTTTTTTCATTTTCTTTTTTTTATTTTTTCAGAGCTCCTGAATGAGAGATGTCACAACGATTAAGTATTCAGGACAGAGCGACAATTGCAGCAAGGTATCTGTAACGCATGTCCAACGGTGGTGGAGGGGTGACCATGGGAAACATGCTATTTTGGATGCAAAGGCAATTACGCCAATTAAACACTCTCTGGGAAAAAAAAACGAAAAAGAAACTACATTAGACATATGAAAAAAGAAAAAGTGTTACAATTGCCACACTACAGTCTACAAAACAAGGTAACTTTCATTGCAGTCTACACATAACATCAACAGCTATTCCAAATTCAAAATAGGGAGTTACTTTCTGCCCACCCTGTATTAACAAAATCTGCTTATTTCTGTTCCATCTAGATGTTTGCCATATTTCAGAGGTAATTTTTCGGAGCCACGGTTTCATTCGTTGAAATATGTACCGTATATAGACTGTGTTTATGAATTACGTAAAATTGTTTGCATATATGACTCTCAAAATTTACTGCCATTCGGCATTTTAGAAAATGTTAGACATAATACTGAATTCCGTAAATTTAAAAATGAATTTCCTGGCGTGGTAATGTGAGATTAAGAATTAAGAATCCTGTTTGCATCTTTGTTCCTGAAGTGTTTTTGTTTAAATCTCTGATAGTTATCAGACAGCACAAATTCCAGTCTGCATCTTCTGTTTCTGAAGCGTTTTTTTATGGATAGTTACTAGAGAGCACACTATTATCAAAATTAGTAGTGCACTCATATCTCAGAATGAAAATAATAAGTGTATTCGTATTTGGAAAGATAATTAATAGCGTATTTGAATATAGCACAATTAATAGTGTAATAATAAAATAGTGCACTTAATAGTGTAATTTTTATAAATAATGCAAATATTTTAAAAACACTATTATAATTAATAGTGTTATTATTATTAGTAGTATAGTCATTATAAAACAGTATAATTAATAATGTATAAATAGTGCAAATATTATAAGTTACTATAATTAATAGTGTAACTATTACAAATAAATAAATCATTACAAAACAATGGAATTAATAGAGTAATTAATGTTAAATAGTTTAATTAATAGCGCAATTATTATAAATAATTTAAATATTATGAAACACTATAATTACTAATGTAATTATAATAAATAATTTGTACATAATAAATAATTTGGACATAAATAGTTTGGAAACAATCTGGACATAAGGTTTATTAGCATTCTCTAAATATGAAATCCAGTTCTTCATATATCTGCAATAAACCACAAATTCCAATAAATGATTTCGTATAAAAAAAAACATAAAACAAAAACAATTAAAATAAAAAAAATCTGAAAGCTTTCAGATTTTATACAACGCCCAAAATATCCTTTTTAGGCCAAAGGGGCTTTGTCCCTGAAGGACTATTGTTTTCGTTTTGCAATTTTGCATCGAATCACTCTGAATATCCATTTCACTTTTCAAATTGATACCACCAAATATTTCCGTCCTGCATTATATTTGGAGAAATTAAATAATGAAGAATTTGCATAAATGTATGCATGTTTCTCTCATTGTGGTAAAACAACGGTACCTAGAGCCATCTAATTTTGAATGGCGTAATCCTACTGCGAATATGGGCATCTGGAAGCCCAAATTTGAAATTTGGAATTTGTTTTATTATCGATCACGTATTTTGTAAAACTTTAACGAATTTTTGATTAACAAACTCAAGGATTTCAAAGCGAGCAATGGCAACGTTATGCAGGAAAAAACATTTTTATCTCCAGCGCGTGAGACTGTGTATCGGAATTTCTGAAGATATGCTCAATTAAAAATTATTTTGCGATATTTCTCTTGAACTGAATTTTATGGTTTAAGTGGGAAGAACATGATGTTTAATAGATAAAGGTAACACACAAGATGTTTAAAAAAAACGCCCCTTTGGACTTAATTTAAAATCTGAAACCTTTCAGATTTTCTATTTTTTTAACGTTTTTTGTGTTACCTTTATTTATAAAATAATCATGCTCTTCGCACTTAAGCCATATAAAATTCAGTTCAACAACAATACCACAAAATATTTAAAAACTGCATATATTTAGAATTTCCGATACACAGTCTCGCGCTCTGGAGAGAAAATTTCTTTTTTTCTGTACAAATTGCCATTGCTCGCTTTGAAATCCTTGAGCTTGTTAATCAAAAATTTGTTAAAGTTTTACAAAATGTGAAATAGATAATACAGCAAATTCAAAGTTCAAATCTTGGGCTTCCGGGTGCCCATGCTAGGGTGGAGGATTACATTTTTCAAAATTTGATGGCTCTATATACCGTTGATTTTTCACATTGCGAGAAATATACCTACATTCAGGCAGATTCACCTTTATTTAATTTCTTTTAAAATAATACAGGGCCATACTAACAGATGAAGAATGTTAGCATACAAACAAGCTGAGAGTTGAATGACACGTTTTTGCGCTTTCCGAACAGAAATATTCATATTCAGTGTTCAAAAAAATGTTGTGAAATGCATGGGATTAAAATTTCTAAGTGCAAAATAAACAACATTTTTTATAGAAATTGAAAAAATGTTTAATCATTAGTTCTAAGTGGAAAGAAAATTCCACACAAATACCCGTGAAAGGTAAGTACTGTTTCTAATGTTTCTAAAGTTAAATCTTTGGTAATAAGAGAAAATCCGCCGAAGCAGAAATCAATTGCAATCATCTGTAGCAACAATAAATAGAATAATAAACCAAGATTTATAACTTAAAAATTAGAAAACGTTATCAGCTTTTGGTAACCGTAATTGCTTCTTAGCTCCACCATTCCCGTTCTGTATATCTATAATTCCTGCAACTTTATCTACAATGCCCTCAATTTATACTTCTGTAAAAATCTGCAATTACGTACTGTCTATTGTAATGTGTTTTAGGTAATGTATATAGTAATGTGTTAATGTAATGTTTATTTTTTGCAAGGTCACTCACAATTGTTTCGATGTTGATTGTAATCGCACTAAAGTTATGACTGTGGCATGGCATGCCAACCGTAACTGCTTCTTTACTCCACCATTCCTGTACAGTATATCAATAATTCCTGCAACTTTATCCGCAGTGCCCTCAATCTATACTTCTGTAAAAATCTGCAAATGAATTCTGTTCTCTTAGTGCATACCTACATAGGACTCACTTAAGGTTTAACCTTGTAGGACATTGTACGGTTCCTTGTATCATATTGGAATCTTGTAATAATTTCCTTGTGGCTGCTGGTGGTGCAGTGCAGGCTTGGTATGCTTCAGACGCTGGGTTTCGCCAACGGGTGTGAGCGGCCTGGGTGGCTCCCACTCCTTGGTCTCTCCTGCTTCAGATAAGGGTGGACGTGGCGCCATACCAATTAACCATAATGGTACAGGGGTGGTGCCCACGTCCTCCGTCGCTTATCCGCTTATCAGCTTTTGGTATATCAGGTATATGGATCAACGCAGAACAATTTGTAGAAGTTTGAATAGAAATTATTTAGCGGGATTTAAATGATAAAACATTGTGATGCTCGATGAAGCATGAGTTTAGTTAAATTTCAACGAAAGTAAAGGTCTATTTAATATTGAAATGACAGAGATAAAGTGTACAAATCTGGTTTCGCGAATGCAAAAAGAGTTTCAGTAATATTGTTACGTGCGTACGGGTTCGTTATATATTGAATGCACAAGTCGTTAAAAAGTTAACAAAAATTTTATTCTTTCCACAAGAAATAAATTAAAATGCTGAAATATTTCTTCACAAATCTTCGCACAATAACACAATATCTCAAACGATTAGCAAAAACTCAGTTCAAAACAGATAAAATAGTTCTATTTCACAGCGAAATCGCTACAACCAATACAGCATTAAGTAAACAAACAGCAGTTCGCTTTTTACAGCTACAAGTATAACAGCAAAAGCAACAACTACAACTAACTCACTAACTGAGATGAGGTGTTTCACCTCGGCTTTTATAAGCTTTTAAATTATCAGTAGAACAATCACGATTTTTCTAGATTTTTCTGGATGGCAACAGTAATTACGAGATATTTATTTATTAATCATTAAATGCGCGCGCTCTTTTATTTTTATTGCTATTTTTTTTT
>KK114515.1:223164-252660 GCA_000611955.2 Stegodyphus mimosarum | reverse complement strand
CAACAACAACAACTAACTCACTAACTGAGATGAGGTGTTTCACCTCGGCTTTTATAAGCTTTTAAATTATCAGTAGAACAATCACGATTTTTCTAGATTTTTCTGGATGGCAACAGTAATTACGAGATATTTATTTATTAATCATTAAATGCGCGCGCTCTTTTATTTTTATTGCTATTTTTTTTTTCGGCGTAGCTTTCTCTTCAAAAATCGTCTGCGTTGCTAAGGCAACATGAAGCAAATCTAATTACAATTC
Organism: Stegodyphus mimosarum; assembly: GCA_000611955.2. Taxonomy (NCBI): domain Eukaryota; kingdom Metazoa; phylum Arthropoda; class Arachnida; order Araneae; family Eresidae; genus Stegodyphus; species Stegodyphus mimosarum. Next base: position 252,404 of record KK114515.1, on the reverse strand, counting down.
TAAATAAATAGCCAAATAAATGTGAAATTCGTAACAATATGTTAATGATTGTCACAGGATTCTCTTACAATGGAAAATTAAAAATAAAAAGATTGGAAACAATTTTAAAATTAATTCAACGTACTAAAAGAAACGAACGTAAAAAAAAATGAAGGAAAAATGTTTTAAGTGTAATATTTACAGAAGTGATTCCATATCTTTATCCCAACTACTTTCAGAAAATGACTTCAACAAGAAAAATTTCAGCAAGACAGAAACTTCAACAAGACAAAGCAACAAGAATACTGCGAAATGTACCACTGCATTCCTTTAAAATAAAGACTTATGCAGGTATTTATTGAAGCATATTTCATAAGCGCACATCTGTATTGCCACCGAGGGAGTGGTTTCTAGAATCGTCCAATGGGCTTCCAGCAATATTTTTATCATTTCACGTGACCTTTGCCGCGTTTTAAAGCAAAACAGTTGAAAATGTTTTGCTAAGCAAATTTCCTGTACAAAATGATGCGTCGTGGATTTCTTGCGAAAATTTTTAGTACGCAGTTACCTCAAGCATAATTTTATCTGTAAAACAGTACAAATCTTAGCATTTTTTATTGCAGGCTATGTGAATAAGATGTTCCATAACAATAAGGAATGCACAGTGAACTTTCGTAATTTGCATTCTTACGCATTTAATGTGTTAAATTTCACATTAATAATTGTTCTGTCATAAACGTACTGCCTGCCCAAGAAATACTTTTCAAACACAATGAATTTATCTTATTCGTAACGCACATATTTACTTTATTCGTGTATAACGTTTGATGTTAACAGTTGGAATAATCAAATCATTCACAATATATACACTGCTGGCCACCGTAAATGCAACAGCCTGAACGAAGCATGCAAATAACATGAAATTTACAACATGCATTAGCGGAGGTGAAATATGCAAATGATTAGAATTTCAGCGCAGACGCACATCACGCGCACCTGTGGCGAAACTTCAAAGCGCTATTTAAGGCTTGGAGTTCTCGACGATTTCAGGTTCGGGCAATTGTGTTTTTCTTGTGGTTTTTTTTTTTTCAAAAAAATGGTCAATTATGCCTCGTAGTAAACAGCGTTCATCGTTTGATCAAGTATCCGAGCTCGACAGAGGAAGGATAGTGGCCTACCGACACTGTGGATTATCTTTCAGGGAAATCGGTAGTAGTGTTGGACGAAACAAAACAACTGTAATGCGGATATATGACCGTTGGATGCAGGAGAGTACGACGGACCGACGTGTTCGATCGCATCCACCTCAGTGCACCACTTCACGGTATGACAGGAACATTGTGCGCATGGCAGTGACGGATCGCTCAGTCACATCACGAACCATAGCACAGAACAGTCAGTCTATAACGCATCATCCAGTGTCTGCGTGTACCATTCGACGTCATTTACAGCACAGTGGTCTGTCCGCAAGACGTCCATTACTTCGTCTACCCTTGACGCAGAACCACAGACGTCTCCGCCGCCAATTGTGCGATGAAAGAATGATGTGGACAGCAGAATGGAATGTAATTGTCTTTACTGACGAGTCACGCTTCTGTCTGCAACACCACGACGGTCGGATTCGAGTCTGGAGATATCGTGGAGAGAGAATGCTGAACAGCTGCGTTATGCCCCGCCACACTGGTTCTGCACCGGGTATTATGGTATGAGGCGGTATTGGATATCACTCTCGCACTCATCTAATACGCATTGCCGGAACTTTAAACAACCAGCGCTACATCTCCGAGGTGTTGGAGCCAGTTGTTCTTCCTTACCTTCAGGGCTTGCCCACAGCCATATTTCAACAGGATAATGCGCGACCACGCGTGGCACGCATTGTCCAAGGGTTCTTCGTCAATCGCCAGATTGAATTGCTTCCCTGGCCGGCTGGCTCTCTGGATCTTTCGCCGATAGAAAACATGTGTTCCGTGGTTGCTGAACTATTGATCCAGATTACATCCCAAGCTGCCACATCAGATCAATTTTGGCAATGTGTGGAAGCTGCTTGGTCTGCTGTACCCCAAGAACACATCCAAAGTCTCTTTGAATCAATGCCGAGGCGTGTGGCAGCGGTGATCTCCAACAATGGCGGCTACTCTGGCTACTGATTCTGGAAGTAACCACACTTCACAGAAATCTATAAATTTAATCATTTGATACTTTGTCAACATGTTATCTACTAAATAAACTTGTGATACCGCTTGTCTTTCTTGGTGTTGCAATTTGGGTGGCCAGCAGTGTATTTTGAATTTTACACTTTCAAAATCAAAGGAATGCAAGATGAGATCAGAAAATATTAGATTCATTCATTCATTCTAACACTTCCAGTTATTCTCAGCTCAATAAAAAATTATGCATTTGAATTCTGTTTATTCACAGATGGTCGTAAAGGCGTAATATTCGGTGCTAATCGTAGCTTGAGTTACTTTCTGGATATAAAGAGCAATAATATTCTACGAACTTTAATAATATCAGTGCGTGATAAGTTTCGCGAAATGTTAACGATTAAATAAGCTTATAAAATGAAAGCAGTATGGAGATTTTCTACTTAAATGATAGCAGCATTTATACACTATACATTTATACTTGCGAAACAAATACAAAATAAAACGAACAGTATGCGCTCGTATGTACAGTTTCAAAGATCCAACGTCACAAGAGCAGAAGCTCGTTGGTACATTTTTGAAATCCCTTCCTCAGTGGCGATACTGATGTGCACTTGTAAATTATGCCCCCCCCAGAAATTTTACGAAAAGCCCTTCCAACATGGAAATCACGATGCGGATTTATAATGCAGGAAAAAGAATATCAGATGGAACATTTAAAACAATACTCTTTCTAAACTTTAATTTTCTCGTTTTAAACATTAATTAAACAGCTCCGAAATAATTTTCAAAATGTGTAAACACCCTGTGTAGTTTCTGTAATCAAAAGCAAAATGCAAAAACAAGTGATTATCCTTAAAATTAACGCAGTAGGCAGCTACCATAGAAGCAGTTTAAAACGAGCAAACATTAAATTTAGTAGCTTATTATATATAATTTACTCAGCGTGGTTTTGCTTTCTTTTTAAAATCTGTGGCACTCTTCCAGCAGCTGTGTTTGCAATCTTCCGAAGTCTAGACATTCAGTACAAATCAATAAAAAAGGCGAAAAGAATCCCCTGCCCCCGCCCAAATTAAAGCACACGTGGTTGCAATTTCTTCCAAACAAAAGCAGTTTGATTAATTTTTGTTCTTCTACTGTTCTTTCGCCAGCTGGGAAGAACAGTGAAAAATTTTGCTGATGCTCGCAGCAGCGCGAACCACGCTGTAATTATTCTTTTTTCATGACAGAACGTTAAAAATACGTAAAATGAAAAAAGTAATTGGATTTTTTTGTATGTTTTTATTTGACTTCTTCCAGAAAATTTCTTCCTACACATCAACTTTCAACTTACAGACTGCATGTCGCACTCCAGATGCTATATTTTAAAGAACATGTAACTGTGTTTCATTTATTGTCTGTCATATTGACCAAAATAGAACAAGAAATTTTCCTTCTTTTAGTGCTATCTTATAAGAGAAAAAATCTGTTATATACACTACATGACTTCCTTGTACGGAAATTATACGCATTTTTCATTTAATTTAAACTTATTGGGTTGAATTAAATCTACTTCGTCGATAGCGCATAAACCACAGTAGATTAAATGCACTCTTTAAAATTCACTACATTTGTTTACCATAGCGACACTCTGGCGCTGGATTCACTTAACAGCGTTACATCTCATTCTAACTCAGAAAGCACAAAAATTATGTATATCGTCTGAAGAATGATTTAATCGTTGCCACATGTTCTATTCAAATACTATAACAAATCTAAAATGATGTGTAAAAGAAATTACAAAAAACAAAAAAATGAAAGAAACAGTTTTTCGCAGACGATTCAGTATTTCTCATTCAATTAACTCAGTTCTGACTTCGCGATGAGGCAAAAATACATAAAAACTCAAAATATCTGTATTAAAATTTACGAAGTATATCTTAAAGCTTATTTCCTCTAATAAATTCCAGAATGCATGATTTAATTTCCAGTAATAAAAGAAGGCGTTATCTTTGCTGTTGCGAAGATTAGTATCTCTAGATTGGCAACAAATGCATTATTCTGCTAAGTTTCAAATGTAAACAAATGTGACTGCTATGAACAAAAAAAATTAAGCTTAGCCTTGCTTAAACAACTTTTAAATTGTTGATAATTCTACAACTATAACATGCAGGTTAACTAAAGGCATAAGAAACCTTGACCGAAAGGTAAGAACAACATAATTCAATCACTTTTAAATAAAAAAATGCACAATTTCCAAACATATAAGACAACAAAAAAAGAGCTCACTGAGCGGAGTAACAGAGTTACTATAGCACATATATATGTAATATTTCAGTTATTCCAACACATTGTGGGTGATGGTGAGGCTATTCCATTACACGTTTTGGCAGATGGTTGACGAAGCTGGGATGATAAAACCACGGAGAAAAATACGACTCAGGACTTTCACTTTTAACAGCATATCTTTATATTAATTTAGAGCAGATGATTTTTCCAGATGAAGTTACTAAAATAACTTATTCAGTAATTGAACTACTAGATACGACTGACTTTAAACTTTAATACGTCATAACGTTCTAACAGAGAAAAAGGAGCATAGCGAAGGGGTTAGCAGGACGAAGGCGAGAAGGCATCTGTCTAGAAAAACTTATGACGCAGCATTTATATGAGGAGGTTATGTAATAGGCGCGAATGTTCCAGAAGGTACTGGTCTAGGGGAAGATCCTGAATTGCAGAAAATTAATTAAAGGTTGCTAGTTCGCAAAGAGCAAAGCCATCGTATTTTTACATATATATATATGCTTTTTGTGCGGCCGATTGCAACCAAAATAAGAGGTGCACATCTACATGTTATAGCAGTCCTATATACAAAATTACAGCATTCTGAGGGTACTTGTTTCTGAGTTATGCGAGATACATACATACGTACGTACGCACAGACGCCACGAAAAAAAATTCTTCAGAATCCATTTTAAATCAGTTTTATAATTTTTTGGGGAGAAAGCGAGTCCTTTATTCTGTCTTTACGTACAGATGTCGCACAAAAACATCGTTAAATTACATTCGATAGCGGTCAAAATGGATATTTTCGTTGAAATATATACTCGAACTTTTTCGCGATTACAATACTTTCTTTATACTTCGTACAAGGAAGTAAAAATACATTAGTCATACATCTGTCCTTTAAAATGTAAAGTAACATTTACTTCGATAAAGAAATAGACATACACACTAAACACAGAGCACATAACATTTACTTAGATTTAACTCCAGCTGAACTATTTATAACATTTTTGTTTAGATGAGTGCTTTTTTAACATGTATAGCAATAAGTTGCATAAATTTGCACAATTATGCTATATACTCGTGTATTTCCCCCCTGTTACCTACTTGTGCAAACTAAATTAAATACTGTAATCGCAAAAATTTCAGGTATCATATTTCATGGGAAATATATATTTTCATTGTTCCGTAATCCATTTCGACAATTTTTTTGGGCGACGGCTATACGTACGGTCAGCATAAAAGACTCCTCTTCCCCCAAACGGAATCTAAGATAGGTTTTTATCGTGCATACAGACGTCACGAAGTCTGTACTTCGTACAGATGTACGGATGTACGGATATATATGTATTTGGCATATTTCAAAAACGGTTCTTACAGTCATTAAGATTTTTTGAAGCAGGAGAATGTCGTTGGATTTAGCCATATCCTTCCAGTTGCTGAAGGGTTTTAAGGGAAGACATTATTCATGTTTTGGCGATGGTAAATTAAAAAATAAATAAATAAAATATATAAAATTGTCTGAAAAGGACCAGATTTTATCGATTGCCCAAAAGGATTAGTTAAGGTTTCTCACTCTTTCGCTGAGGTCATACTCTACTGGTCTGCTGTTGCACTCACTTCTGCTAACCCAGTTTCGTTTGTCTTTTTAACTTTATTATTACGCATCATTTTCTTTGCTCTTACGTCATATACACAACTCAACAGCAAAAATTAGTAAGATGGCTTGCAAAACGATTTTCTGTCCTTTTATTATTAATGTTCTGCGTGTTAACTTTATTTAATAAATATCATGTTTTCTGCAATTACGCCACATAAAATTCAATTCAACATTAAAATTACAAAATATTTAAAAACAGTATAGCTTCAGATCTTCCGATAGACAGTCTCACGCGCTGAAGATAAAAATGTTTTATTACGTACAGCGTTGACATCGCTCGCTTCCAAATCGTTGAGTTTGTTAATCAAAAATTTATTAAACAATATGAGTTGCCATTCAAAATATGAAATAGAATATTCAAAATTCGGGTGTCCAAGTGCACATGTTCGGGTGGAGGATTAGTTTGTTTAAAACGTGATGGTTCTAGGTACTTTCGTTTCTTCACAGTGCGAGGAACGTACATGCATGGATGCAGATTCTTCTTTATGTAATTTTTTAAAAAATAATACAGTGTGATGATATTGAGTGGCAGCAATTCGAAAAGTGATACAGCCGTATAGTGTACGATGCAAAATCCTGTTTCTAAATTACTAGCCCATTCGGGCCAACGTCCTTTAGAACTCATTAATTTTGGACAAATAACTAAATCTAACTCTGAATGCGGTCTTTCGGTTCTTATATATGGGAAAGTTTTATGTTCCTTTTTAAAAAAGTAAAAATGCAAGTGTTTTGACTTCTATCGACACAAATTGACCCAAATTGTTAATTTCAAAATGTGCCATTTTTTATGTCATTTTCAACTTGCCCTGACAGATCGGTTAATTAAGTTAGAATAATTCGAGGAAATAAGTTTACATGCAGTAAAGTAAAAAATGTATGTAATTTAATAGAGAGGCACCGCCTATTGAAATGAACAATAAAATTATTATATTAGGATATAACACATAGGATTGAATGAATTCGTTGGAAGGAGATCGGGATACTAGAATGTTTCTCTAATAAACAAAGAGAGCGAAAGAGAATTTTCTAAGATTAGTATTAATCTCTTACGATCTTCGGCAGATGTCGGACAGTCCAGCACTAAGGTCAGAGCACATCCAACAAAGAACGTCCAACAGAAAAGCCAATGCAAATCCTTTGATAAATATTATAATTCTCCAAATATTTATTGCAATTAATTTGTAGGTATGAATAAAACAAGGATCAGTTTTCGATTTTCAATCTTTTATTTTGTTGGAATCCTAGAAATGTTTCTTTAATCATTCTGGGGAAAATGCTTTTTAGAGAGAGGGAAAAAAGTGTGAAAATTCAACTACGCTTTTCATTCTGTGCAATAATGAAGCAACGTTTCAAACACGATAATGAGTTTCACTTAACGGGAATCTTCCTCTTCTATTATGTAGAATAAATACAAAATGTAAAGAATGAAATGAGAATAATAGGAGAATGAAAGAGGTTTTTCAGAAAAATGGGAAGAAATATATTAGTCTCTAAATGAGATTATGCGTTGGTTCACTAATAAATGGCGTATCATATTTTTACATTGTTCCCACCAAATATTATCGCCCTGCATTATATTTAAAGAAACTAAAGAATGAACAATCTGCATGTACGTATACATGTCCTAGCATTATAAAAAATCGACGCTACCGAGAGCCATCAATTTTTCAATAAAGTACTCCTCCACCGGAACATATGCACTTAGAAGCTCGAATTTTCATTTTCGAATTTGTTTTATTATTTAGTTCAGATTTTGCGAAATTTTAATGAGTTTTTGATTAGCAAACTCAGTGATGTGAAAACGAGCAATGGCAACAGTGTTCGGAATAAATTTTACTCCCAGGGCGCGAATCGTTTGCCATTCGAAAAACTGTAATAAGTTTATTTTTCAGTTTTAGTCAGCAAACTCGGCTGTATGAAAGCAATGTGTTGCCGTGGCCGGCAGTAAAATACTTTTCTGTTCCATGCGCCAGCGTGTTGCCATTCAGTAAAGCTTAAAATACTTTCAAATTTAATCTGGAAGCTTACTGAGTAATCAACTAAGCGATTTAAAAATAATAAGCCCAGTTCTTAGCACTATTTTTTATTCTTTTTAATGATTTAAGTACAGTGTATTAAAATCATAAGATGTCTAATTAGAAACATTCAATAATTTTATGAAATTACATTAACTGAACTCATTTCAATAATCACATACTTCTTCTTTTTTATTATAAATACTTTGTCGGCTGGCCGCGCGAGCATCTAGTTTTTAAAGGAATAATGTAGCGAATATAAAATACGTATAGAAACCCCGAACATGCTGTCTAGAAATCTGAAGGTATGTCGTTTATAAATATTTTCTGTTTTTGCTCTTGAATTGAATTTTATGTGACGTTAAGTGGGAAGAACGTGATGTTTGATAGATAAAGTTAATAATAAAAAGACTTAAAATATTTGTTTGTTAAGCATCTTACTAAAAAAATATAAATACTGCTTCTTTGGATATATATATGCTCTTTGGACGACCGTTAATTTAATTTTTAATTAAATTTTTTTTTTATTTCGATGTTCACCTAACACGTCCCCATTTTTTCCATATTCCACTTTACTCTTATATCATCGAACGATAGAGTCATGACGTATTTTCGGCAATCTGCAACGAGCAAATTGGCTCTTCGTAAGGGATAGCGAATCTTTTATTACGGCTCATTGCTGGTACTTACTGAGACAATCATATCCCTGCAGGATACACTCCTGGGAGTTTTCCCTTGATTGTTTCTTGTTAGGCGGCAGCATTCATTTCGTTTCGGGTGAAAAAGCGTCACTTGTGATATTATTGCATATGTTTCATCTTTATGCCAAAAATTTCATCCTTTGTCTGGCATGTTTTTACCGCGCTCCAGTAGCAGCGTTAACAAAATCTTAAAACTGGTACAATATTCCATAGTAATCTTAGCCTCTATTATTAAATAATGAAGAATCTGTATGTACGTATGGATGCACGTACATTCCTCCTATTGTGAAAACGCAACAGCACCTTGAACCACTAATTTTTTTTAAACACACGTAATTCTCCATCCGAATATGTGCACCTCCATGTCAGAATTTTGCATTTCGAAATTTTAGCCCCAAAGTGACGTGAGTCACGAGTGGAATATTAGTCTCGAAACAGCATTTTGCGTCGAAGCATTTAAATGCATTGTATCACTTTTCAAACTGCTGCCACCAAATATTATCCCCTTTTAGTATATTTAAAGAAATTAAATAATGAACAATCTGCGTGAATGTAGGTATGTGCCTCGCACTGCGAAAAAACAACGGTACCTAGAGCCATCAGATTTTTAATCCTCCACATAAACATGGGTATCTGGAAACATAAATTGTGAATTTCGAATTTGCTTTATTATCTATTTCACATTTCGTAAAACTTTAACGAATTTTTGATTAAAAAACTCAACGATTTCAAAGCTAGTATTTATTTGATGTTAAGGATCGGCTAAATGCTTATGACCGAATCCGATTCAACGAAAACTGATGAGCTACAACTGGATCTTAAAACAACCTTTAATAAATTTCTGTTTCTAACATCCTGCATTATAGTTGGATTGGGTTTATTTAATTACGGCAAAGAATTCGAGGCCTCTATGCCTAAGAAGAAGAATGCCTTCGTGAAGAACACTGTAAGGGAAATTGACTGGTGTATTCGCTACACATGGGGAAAACTACGAAAACGCCCATGCAGCCAGCCCGTTCACCGGAGATTCAAAAACTGGATAGAACTAACTACCAGTGTTTAACAACTTTATCGCTCGGCCGCTGGTGGGCCATCTGCGTTATGTATTTCGGTGCAGGTTGGTTAATTATTTTGTTTTAATTTACATTCGAGGGAAAATTTCTATAAATTCTTTCAGCATTTCTTGTATATATTGCTTTAAAGGGAAAAAGGAGTCTCTGTTTTACCAAATGTTTGGTATTAAAATACTGAAAGTTGATCCTATTCAAAATACCTAAGAAATCATATTACATATTCACTATCATTAATTTTACTACCGCATGGATTAAATTAAAATATCTGATGGAGACACCACATGACTTCTTTGTACGGCCTATTAAATTATGCACTTGTTTTGCTGCTTTTCATTTAAACATATTTCCCAGAATTTAATTAGAGATTGTATTTCTCTCTTCGTTCTAAGTTCTCACTTCGCGACAAGGCAAAAAATGCATAAAAACTCAAAACATCTTCATTAAAAACTGTGAAGTAGACAAAAACCTAAAAGAAAAAATCCAGTGAAAAGCAATTGAAACAATTAACTTTCAGTGTTTGTATGCAAAAACAAGATATTTGGTCAGAGTGGCGTAAGAAATTTTCTTTCCGCAAAACTGATAGTTAACTTTTGGTCCTACTACTCAAAAGGACACTGAAGTTGGGGCACCAATTGGTGCACTAACGTAGTTTCTCGTATTGTGGAAAAACAACGGCATCTAGAGCCACCAAATGTTGAACACACAGTCAATCATCCGAACATGCTTACAGCGAAGCTTGAATTTTGAATTTCGAATTTTTTTACGTATTTCATATTTTATGGGAATTTAAGAAACTTTTGATTAAACATTCAGTAATTTAAAAGCTTTGTGCTGCCACTCAGCAAAGCGTAAACTATTTATGTTTCAAACTTAATCGGAAAACTAAGCGACGTGAAACTATTTTTCAATTGGCAAAACGTGGTATATTTTTCTTTCAGATTTAATAAAAAAAAAGACTCAGCAATTTAAAAGAAATGTGTTGCCGCTGTCTTTATTTCCTAGGAGCCAGTTTGTTATCATTTGGTGAAGAGAAGAGAATTAATTTTTATTTTGAAGTTATTCTGTTATTCATTAACAAGCTAAGCGATTTAAAAGCAATAAAAGCAGATTCATTTCTAGCTCGGCTCATGAAATTTCATTAACTGAATTCATTAAAGTAATTATATATTTCTTTTTGATAATAATTCTTTTAGGCGGTTGGCCGCGTGAATGTATAGAAGAAATACAGATGGTTATAATGGTAATGCGGATAGTATGGTAAGTCCCTTTACATACTGGACAGAAAATACACATTGCTGATAACAGAAAGCAAAGAAAACTAAATTTGATTAGTATATTGTTATCCTGTTTCTTATTGCAATATTTCTGTGAGAATAATGGACTTCTTCGGCCAGCTTATGAATCTCTTTTGTTAAGGGTTATTCGCAATAGAAAACGGCAAGAGACGAAATGTGGGGAGGTCGGCCCTTGCAATCAACTCATAGGTTATAAGCACGTTTATTCGTTGCTTGGCAACCATTCTGCTTAACAAAAGGCGAGCAAATAATGAGGTTATTTATCAAACGTTTGTCACAAAACTTTCCTAAATGTGATCATATTTAAAAACAAGATAGTATGAGTCCTAAACTGGGAACCGACTAGTTATGTTTCATCCGTTGTAAAAGGTTACAGTTTCATTTTTAGGCTTTATGACGAATCAATAACGTTGATCATTAAGGCAATGGACACCGGAAAGGTCAGAAAACTTTAAATGTCAAACTAAAAGAAACTTTTAATGGAACCGTTTCCTGAAACTTTGTCGTACGTAGTATTCAGATATAAACAAGGTAGAATTGTTTTCTACGTATCATAATTTTTTTATGGTGATGTATCTCGCATTTGCAGCATAATCAAAAATTGTGTATTGTAATTATTAAAACTAAAAAAATGCTGAATGGATTATTCAACTGAAAAATGCTCAACCTGAAAATTGGTTATGATCAGACGCTTCGTACGTAGCTAATAGAAACAGATTAAAAAACAAGTCATGTTAAACTCTAATCATGGGATCAATAATTACTCATATAAACTTTTATCCCTCGTACAAAATTACATAATGTAGTGATTCAATGAAGAAATGAAACAAATTGTAATTAAGTTATTTACATTTGCTATTTTGTTATTTCAACAGTTATATGCACTTGTATCTGGGCATTTAACATTCAATAGCATTTTAAGAGGTTTTTGTCTGTTTGCATAGACCTACGAAATGAAGCGAAAGGCATGCTATAAGTTTCAGAAGAAACCATAATTAGCACTTCTGAGTAATTAGCCATAATTAGCACCATTAGAAGAACGTAATGATTTACTTAGCTTTTTATTTTTTAAAGTACTATTTATTCTTCAAAACTGTTTAAACGAGAATGGAACCATATGTAATTCATAAATAAAATTTATATATAGTAACATTATATAATAATACGTAATTAACTATGTATAATTTCAAAGGCACACATTAAACAAATTATACTTAACTCAAAAGTAATATCTTAATTATTTATGCGTATCTCCAGTGTCCTCAACACAGGTACGTTCGTCTTGATATGTGGAAGACTTGGTTGCAAGAAATTTTTTTAATATCATCTGATGTATAATGTGATTACGACCCAGTGAGATACTTTCCGCATGAGAAAAAGAGAAAGAATGACCTTGTTTTCTTACATTAGTTAAAGCTAAATCACGTGAGCTCTGAGGCATCGGAATGTATCTTGTTTCCTTTAGTTGGTTCTTCACGAAGGCATTTCTCTTAAGGCCGAGAGTCCTCGATTTCTTTGTCGTATTGAATATTACAACGCACCTGTTTATTTATGATCATTTCCTACTCTCTTCTCACATCCGTAAAAGTTGCCCTTAATTTTCGTAACTGTTGGCCATCAATTACAAAAATATTTTAAATGATGCAAATATTCAGGCTTGAGAATTTTTAATTCAAAAGCGTCAGTTTTATCTACGAAATCTAGCTTTTCAAATGGGCTCCTGGTCCTTATACTTAAATCTGAATTTCTGTTAAATAATAAAGTATGTATATGTGTCTATGTATTTTCCTTGCATTATTGAAAAACGCCGGCAGGTAGAGCATGCAATTTTAAACACACATATTCCTCCACCTGAACATGTGCACTACGAAGTAGAAATATTAAACATATTTTTTTATTTATTTCATATTTTAGGAGCATTTAAGAAGATTTATACTAAAAACTCAGGTTGTGTTTTCCCAATAGGCAAAATATAAGATGTTCGTCTTCCAAATTTAATAAAACAACTCGGCAATTCAAAAGAAATGTGATGCAACTGCCCGAATTAAAATATTTTTAATTTTCTGCTAGGCAGTGTGTTGTTGTTCAACAAAGCTTAAAGTAGTATTTAGTTTTCTTTTAAATTTATTATATTATTATACTATTAATCATTAAACTAAGCGATTTAAAAGTGATAAATGCAAATTCATTTCAATTATTATTAATTTGTAGCTGGGCCCGTGAAATTATTTCAGTCGGATTCATTCAAAACATTATATTTCTTTTATTTTCTATAATAAGTACTTTAGGCGGCTAGTAATTAAAAATTTGTCTTTTCAAACATTATTGAAAATACGAATAATTGAAATCCTGATCCTTGATTTTTTTATCTTCTTGGAAAGCCCAAATAGTCAATAATGTTGCATGACATTTGAACCGTCCTTGCAGTGTAACTGCGGGTTGATTCATTCAGCATCCCCTTTCTAGAAAGCCTCGTTAATATTATAAATAAAGCTTCAAATACTTTAGAGGGAATATTTTAGTTTTTCCCTCCACCCACACTCCTCTAAACATTACAGAAGAATTCAGTAAAGCTCATTAACTCAAACGAACCGTATGTTTGTTGTCTTTTGTAACTTGTTAAATCTTCCAATGATAACTTTTGCATGCTTGTGTAATATCGCTTGGGAATTTTATGGTTGCAACTTTCAGCAGACTCATTAGTAGCTGTATAGAGACCACATGGGAAAGAGATTTTTCTGTTTATTGTTGAATATTGAAAGAGTAAATATGGAAAAATGTTAAAGTCATCCTTATCATAAACGTCAAACGCAACTTTCAAACTGTCTTTTACATTTCATTTATTTCCGACCTACAGAAAGCAACCATAATGAAGTATTGTAACCAGGGGTCCATGGGGGGCTATCTGGAAATCGTATATTTTCCTAGGCCTCGGTGACTGTTAAGTCCAGTTTGTCTCCTCTGAAATACATAGTTTAAAAACAGATAAAATATTAATTGAGAATGCAAGTTTCATGCAGCAGAAAACATATTAAAAGAAAAAGACTTTATGACAATGTTTGCTGGTGACGGAGAAACAGGACAGCATCTATTTACCACAGGTTTATTTGTTTTGCTCCACGTGCGCCATTGTCAGTGAGAGAACACCTAGCAGATAGATAGGCGTCCGCAGCAGCTAACTCAAAGACCCTTTACATATGTAACTTTTTTCCAGTATTTGTGTGACAACAGGCTGCTGTAACGGTATATACGACATGAAACTGAACTTGTATATTCTGGTATGCATGAAATGTATTACTTATGAGCACTGATTCTGTGGTATAGGAAAAAAACAATTAAGGTTTTAATTTAGTTGACGATTAGTTTGCCCTTTAAGTTTATATATTCATTTTATTTTCACCTTACAAGTTAGGAAAAAACATAATTCGACAAATCATTTTCTATGATATGCATCTTAAGAATGAGTACTCTATTTCAGTAGTCTCAAATTTGTTTTAATATAGTGCTTATAAATTTTGATATAACATAAATTCATATGGCAGTAGATTGCATTATATTGTTTATTTAACAAATAGAAAAGCACTAGCAGACATTTCAGCAGTCCTTGATCCTGGGGTTTCGTAAACCTGAAGGAGCATTTTGTGGTGACATAGAAAAGGTATTTTTAATGATTAGCATTGCAGAAGAAGACAGGGATTACTTCAGATTTCTTTGGTTTTGGAATGATGAGAAATCATGTAATGCAATGCTCATGTGTCGGGTTCCATTCGTAACAGCGGTTAGTCCTTTTCTGTTGGCTGCCACAATAAAATATCACATTAAAGGGTATAAAGAGGACCATCACGAGAGTTTTAAAATGCTTAACTCTTCTATTTACGTTGATGACTTATATTATGGAGGCAAAACTGTAGAAGATGCATACCGATTGTCTGTAGGTACTGTAAATATTTTTCGGGATGCGGGTATGAATTTGAGAAAACTGAAATCGAATTCAGATGAATTAAATACATTATGGATGAAATCAAATATTAAAGGGGAAGATGAGGTCAATAAAGAAACAAAATTTTTGGGCATGATTTGGAATCCTAGTAACGATGTAATAAAGATAAAAACCAAACCAGTTCAGGAGTCAATTGGAAATGGTGAAGGCGACACAAAAATACTGATATTGAAACCTGCCGCCAAAATATTTGACCCTATCGGATATTTGCATTTTTACACGAACTATAAATTTAGTTCGTGTAAAAATAATATTGCAAGACATTTGTCTTCTGGGTTAAGAGTGGGATGCTGCACTTGCCATCGATATCAAGAAAAGGTGGATGAACTGGTGTGTAGAAATAAAATGTTTAAAAACCCCCGAAATCCCTAGAAAATTCTTTCACAACATTAATTACATGCAGCTGAGCGTTCATACATTTTGTGATGTGACACCTAGAGCTTTTGGAGCAGTGGCATATTTTAGATACGCTGATGAAAATGAGGAAATTAAAATGAGTTTCATAATGGCAAAAAGTAGAATAGCCCCCCTCAAATCGTTAACCCTCCCTAGATGTGAGCTAATGGGAGCTGTTGTAGCTGCTCTCTTAGCTAAATATTTAAAACAAGTATTTCCTATGTTAAGCAACAATATTACCTTTTAAAGTGACTCTCAAATAACGCTCCATTGAATAATGAAATCACCAAATGTCTGGAAGCCATTTGTTGGCAACCGTGTAGCAGAAATCCAAGCAGTTTGCAACGCTCACCAGTGGTACCATTGCAGTAGCAAAGAAAATCCTGCAGCTCTATTGTCTCGAGGGGAACAAGCTGAGACCATCATCTTCAGTCCGTTGTGGCAAAACGGACCAAGTTGGCTTCTCCAGCCTGAAAATTTGTGGCCCAAGAGACCAAACATGGAGGCAAATGAGGAGGAGATATCCGTGGAAAAAAGAAAAACTCATAATGTCCTACAAGTTGCCATCGACAACAAAGACAGAGAGCAAAGTTCGAATTCATTGATCGATTTAAATCTGTTTAACAAATTAGGCAAGTTATACCGAATAACAGCGTGGATATTCAGGTTCATCAATAATTCTAACGCTAGATCCGGAAAACGTTGTGGACCATTAACCGCTTCTGAAATAATGAATGCTGAAAAATATTGGATTAAAAACACTCAATTTCAATATTTCGAAAAGGAAATCCTCGATTTATCTCAAGGAAATGCAGTTGACAAAGGGTCCAACGTCCACTCATTGAATCCTGAGCTCGACGAAGACGGCTTTCTGCGGTTAAAAGGCAGAATACAATTTGCAGACTGTTTGGAATCTGCCAAGCATCCATGGATACTTCCGTCAAAGTGTCGATACGTCGATTTGTCAATTTTCAACGCACATGAGAGAGTATTTCATTCCGGAGTGGACTCAACTCTGACGCACCTACGTGAAAAATTTTGGGTTGTCAAAGGCAGACAGCGAGTAAAATCCTTGTTGAACAGATGTGTGATTTGCAAAAGATACAGTGCTCGCCGTGGAGTTCAAGATGTAGCTCCACTTCCTCCAGATCGAATTCTTCAGCTACCACCGTTTGCTGTAACTGGATTGGACTATGCTGGACCATTTTTCTCTAAAGAGAGCAACAATAAACATTACCTTTTAGTATTCACTTGTGCAGTAACACGTGCTGTTCATTTAGAACTGGTAACTTCGATGAATACTGAAGTGTTCTTATTGGCCTTTAGACGATTTACAGCGCGACGAGGACTGTGTTCAATTATATACAGTGACAACGCAAAATCATTCAAGCGCACAGACACTGAACTCAAAAAACTGTAGACTTGCATTTCTGTTCCTTCTGTAAAGAATTTCTTCTCTTCTTGCCACATTCATTGGAAATATATAACTGAAAGAGGAGCATAGTGGGGAAGAATGATCAGAAGGATCAAAACAAGTCTTAGAAAAATTGTTGGCCGTATCGCTCTCTCTCAATGAACTAGAAACAGTGTTCGTTGAGATTGAAGCCATGATCAATTCCAGGTCCATCACTTACTTGTATAGTGAACCCTCAGAACCCTCTCCACTCACTCCTGCACACTTTCTGGTTTGCTATCCCTTTCTCCAACTAGAATATCTAAGGATGATTTATCAGGATCTAGAAAATCTATTGTGAAAACATTCAAACATCAGCAGAATATATTAAATAATTTTTGGAAATGCTGGCGAAATGGTTATTTATTAAATTTAAGGTCTGCTAATATGTGCCAGCAAAATTCAAAGGCAACTGAATTCAAGCCAAATGACATAGTATTAATCTATGAAGAACGCTACCCTAGAAATATGTGGTCTCTAGGTAGAATCATAGAGATTTTCCTAGAAAGGGATGGAAAAGTTCGCTCATGTTCGATCAAAACTTTCGCTGGACTAATAAGAAGGCCAGTACAGTTAATTTACAACTTAGAGCTCAATGATTGAGTCTTAAAACATTTACAGTATGATATTCACAAGATTGAAACTTTCTTTTTGTTTTTCATTATTGTATTCTTTTAATTGTTATATACTAATAGTATATTTATTCCTATATTCTTTGTATTAATAGTGTAGTTAAGAAAGCTTTGTATGAAAAACTTGTTCAGAAGATCACATGTAAATATATGCTAATTACTTTATTGCAGTGTGATTGATGTAAATTCAAATGATGGAAATTGGTAAGTATTGTTATAAACTCTATGTTAAGAGTTTAGGTGGGGAGTGTTACGAAACGCCTATAGAGGGCGCTGTACCCGCCTGTTTTTCTTGAATGTAGTTTGGAATCTGTATCACTGAGATGTGCTTAACTTGAATAAGAAAGTCTGTAAGGGAGTAGCCGGCTCTGATAATTAGCGGCAAATTAATACCACATTTCAGTAATCTTGTAAATAAAATAAGTTTGTTATGTTCAAAGCTGAGCTTTTATTACGTAAAACTGAACCACCAAATTGACTATGTAGATAGTTACACTTTTGGATTAACAAATTTCACAGTTCCACCAGTACCTAAACAAAATCAACCGAAGGCTTCTGCAGCGGCTTCACCTGTGACTGAAAAACATGTATATATTTGTAAACTGTGTAATGTGGAACATAAATTATTTAAATGTCCTAAGTTTAAAAAATGCAGCTTAAATGATGTACGTCAAAAAAAACAAAATTTATGTGTTTGCTATTTTAGAAATCATGGAGTAAGAAATTGCCCTTCGAATTATTCTTGTTGGCTGTGTAAGAAAAGGACAGACAGGCCGTTGGTTTGTTATGAATCGCGTCTCCATCGGATTAAAGGTCAAACGCCAATCAGTCTACTGAAACCCAAAAACTCAACGTTTCATGCCAAGCCATTCATAAATACGGATAGCGAGTGTTTATGACAGCTGCTAAAGCAAATGAAAATTGTTATAGAAGGAATAGGACCTTATTATCAGCAGCATACATTAAAGAAAATGAAAATATTTCCAGCCAGAATTTTGCTTGACAATGGAAACATGATTCATTTTTGTTCATCCGAACTAGCTGAAAGGCTTCATTTGCAAAGAGAAAATATAAAGAGAAAGATGTTTATCAAGTATTTCAACAATGGTGAAATCGAAAGTAAGAGGGGTTATTTTCAATAGACAAAAAGCTTACAAACGTAAACTATATTTTTTCATAATTCCGAAAAAATCTCATTTGCTACGTTTTACACTAACTGATGTCTGTAATATTGCGATCCCAAAAAGAGTTACGTTAGCTGATCCAGACTTTCAGACCCCAGGTAAAATTCAGTTACTTCTTGGATCGGAAATATTTTTCGATTTGATAAGATCTGAACAAATATATGTACCCAATACATATTTAGTGTTGCATAACCCAGCAGTTGGGTATTTAGTGAGGGAAAGCATTGAAGATTTGCCGCATGAGAAAAAATTAATGCATTGTGGATTGATTTATGAACGATTTCTAATTTGGAATCACTTGTGTTAGAAATGATTTTAGTTCGATCAAGATAAGGCACTGGAGATATTGGTAAAACTGCCAATTTCAAAAATGGCCAGTTTCCTGTTAGCTTGCCCTGGAAGAAAAACTGGGAACACTTAGGCGCCAATTTCAGTGTCGCAGGAAAAAGAATAAAGAATCTAGTGAGAAAAATGCAGCATGATCGTAGATTAAACTAATATACAAAGAAACTTTAAAGGGGTATCTAAATCAAGGGATAACAGAAAGAGTATCAGATGCTATGAAACCAGTAAACAAGCCAGTCTTTTACATGCCGCATCAGGCGGTGTATAGAGAAGAAAGTATTGGTACTATGTAGGGGTTATTTTAATTTCCTAATAGTTATTTTTAATTTTGAACAGCTTTCTTTAATTCTCTTGTTTCCCACCTTCAATTCCCTGTCAGAAGGAGTTTTCAGGATCGCGTTTCATGTAAATGAGGTAGAACCAGTATTTAAGGGGAAGTCTCTGCCGCTTCCGTAAAAGAGCTTAGAAGTTCCGATGGAACGTGTTCTGCCTTCTGGCCACGTCGTTGCTTTAAGCCAAATCATGCTACGTTCAGCCGTATTATTACGTGCCTATTAGTATTCGCCGGTGAGCTTTAAAT
This sequence comes from Stegodyphus mimosarum, assembly GCA_000611955.2. Taxonomy (NCBI): domain Eukaryota; kingdom Metazoa; phylum Arthropoda; class Arachnida; order Araneae; family Eresidae; genus Stegodyphus; species Stegodyphus mimosarum. The sequence continues at coordinate 232,682 of KK114515.1, read as the reverse complement.
AAGAGCTAACTCTGTTAGTTATTTTTGTGCAACTTCTAGGTTTTAGATAATTAGCTTTAGATTAATTGCTTATTTTCTCTCTTAAGTTAAACCCCAAGTGGAGGCTTTCAGGGTAATTTAACACATCTTTGGACTTATTCTTACAGTCTTAGAAGTAAGAGATTAGTCGCTACACACTCCTCAACCCAAGTAGCACATGACGTAGCAAAGACGTTGCAAACTAGTCCGAGATGTTGCAAAGTGGTTGTGCTAAACGCAGCGAAGACGCAAAATACTTGCCGTTGCATCTTGGCAATTTCCTGACGTCGCTGAAACGTCGTGATTTGACCGCTTTTATACTTGATCGTTTTAGTATTTTTTTCATAGTTCATCAGTGTTACTTTTAGAATGAAAGAGACTAAATCTGCCCTTTCAAGAATTTAAAGTCCGCATAAGATTTATTTTGTAGTGTTCATTACTTTATTTTATCTAAACATATTAATCTAAAATAGCTGCATCTAATGAAGTATATCTTTAATATAAATACTTTTGAATTATTAAATTTAATTAGCACTAAAATACGTACTAAATTATTGTTCAAAATTTTGTTAAAATAATTAATACTCAAAATATTTTTGTATAAATATTATAGCAAAATATTTAAAAATGAAAATAGTCTATAAAGTAAGTTATTAATTTATGCATTTTATATATTTTAAAAAATTCCGAAATCAGTGCAAATCTAATTCTTTGCAAATCACATGTTAGCAATTATTTCGCTACTGAAATATAACTTTATTTATTATTTTTGAATTAAGGACGAATTTATTTGAATTAATATGCTGACCTAATATGAAACATTTTACCGCATACAGTGCAAGAAGTTCTAAGTTTTACTTTGTTAAATTCATTATTTGAAAAATAGAGTTCTTAATGTCAATTAATTCAACTGAAAATTAAATAACTCAAATATAACTTGCTGCACGAAAATTACATTTACAATTATTGAAATCATTATAAAGCGCAACTCTAAAGTTCATTAACTAGGTACTTAAACTCTATAACTATTTCACTGAGAAGTTCATTCCTGGGAATGAACTTAATACAATACTTTTTTTATTCCAAACTGAACTTTATTCCCTGCTATATTAGTGATATAAAATAGAACACATCTCGGCTTATAATTATAAACCCATCCTTCATATTCATCTAACCAACTGAAGAGACACTTAAGCGCATGAGACAGACAGAGTAAACGGACGTGTTTATAAGCGCCGTTTTTCATCACTATGCACAGTTGCAGATAAATTAAACAACAGCGATAGATATGCGTTATTCTTACATAATATTTATTCTCCTAATACTATTTGCATTCAGCAAAATTATGATGAGTGAAGTTTGTTAACTGTAACTGTGCATTTTTCATAAAACCAGGGCATAGCATTATTATGACAAGAATTTGAAAGTAAATTTCAAGAATTTAAAGATTTTGCTTCCGATTTTTAATTATTTGCATTACCATTAAAAGAAACCAGAAAATCTTCAAATGGATGTAATTAATTTAGAGTTCGATGTAAATGTTATTCAAAGATTTGGACATACAGATCTTATTAACTTTTATTCCTACTTGTTAAAAGTTAAATATCCTCAGTTATGAACTATGCAATAAGAATAATCGCTTTTTTTAAAGCACAATTTATACTGAACAATTTTTTTCTCAGTTAAATATAAATGCGTCTTAACGAAAGAGCCCGACCGACAGATGACCATTTAATAATCCGCGATGAAGATACACTCACGTTTGTGAAAATTGCAACACCATGAAGGACTTACGCGAGTGAGCTGAAATTTTCAGGAAATGTAAAGTAGCGCATGATATGCAAATGATTAGAATTGCAAATCCGTAGCGCATGCGTATGCTGAGCAGCGCCCTCTGAACGGCTGATGGATCCGAATAAATAGACGGCTGTAGCGAGGCGTGTATGGTTATCGGTGGTTATCTGCTAGTGGTAAACGTTAACTCAATCTGTACTTATGCCTCGTCGACGAAAGAGAGCGAGATTTGAACAACTTACAGAGTTTGAACGAGGGAGAATCATCGGCCTTCGTGAAGCTGGATTGTCGTATCGTGCAGTAGCCTCTCGTGTGCAGCGTAACAGCAGCACAGTGATGCGCGTTTGGAAGCAGTGGACGGACGAGTGTCGGACAACTCGGAAATCCGGGAGTGGACCCCGAAATGTGACGTCAGCTCGCGATGATAGACACCTGGTCCGCATGGCGCGGACGGACCGTACAGCTTCCTCTAGACAATTGGCAGCACTGTGGTCAATAGCTACAGGTGTTTCATTGTGTGCTTCATCAATTCGTAGACGTCTGCTGCAGTGTGGACTGCGCGCACGGACTCCTTTATACAGGATCCCCCTAACGCACGACCATCGCCGCCTGCGGCTACAATGGGCCAATCAGCATAGAGACTGGCGTGCTGATTGGCAGCATGTCGTGTTTTCTGACGAATCCCGCTTTAATTTGTGGTACCATGATGGCCGCATTCGTGTCAGACGCTATGCCGGTGAACGCCACCTTCCGGAGTGCATTATCGAACGCCACAGTGGACGAACACCCGGAGTTATGGTCTGGGGCGCCATAGCATATCATAGACGATCTCAATTGCTACGAATTGTGGGCAATCTGAACAGCAACCGGTATATCCGTGAAGTTCTACAGCCCGAAGCTGTTCCCTTCCTTCAAAGCTTGCCAGGCGCTGTATTTCAACAGGACAATGCCCGCCCTCATACTGCTCGGATTGTTAAATCCTTCTTTGCAGCGCAGCAGGTACAGCTTCTTCCTTGGCCTGCGTGTTCCCCGGATATGTCGCCAATTGAACATGTGTGGGATGTCATTGGTCGGCGTCTTGCTCGTGATCCTCGTCCTGTTGCGTCTGCAGACGAACTTTGGGTACGCGTACAAACGATATGGAATGCTCTTCCTCAGTCAGACATTCAAACTTTGTTTGACTCCATGCCACGTCGTGTAGCAGCACTTATTGCGGCGCGTGGTGGCCACACAAAATACTGATTTTGATCTCTTGTTCTTGTTTGTTTGCTTTGAACATTTAATCATTTATTTGTACCACTACCACTCAACTGTGTATTAAATTGCATTCAATTATGACGATTCCTTCTTGGTGTTGCAATTTTCACAAACGTGAGTGTATTTTCCAGCAATTTTTCTTTAAGCCTGCAACCGTTATTAAACTCGAAACCCCTTCAAATGTCAAGCTATAGTAAAAAATATAGTGTATAATCATTTATATACACACCTGTGTATTTTTTCTGCATACGTCGACAAATTTTTAATACATAAAAGAAAGAGAATAAAAGGTTACCGTTATTTATTGTCACGTTTTGTTCCACTGCAGAAATTTGTTCTGAAAATTGTGTAAGTTTTCATGATTTGTTTATTTTATGTTAAAAAAGTAAGCTATTTAGTTGTTAATTCAATATATTAGAATTATCTGAAATAAATACGAGTCAAAAAGTTTAATATTTAACTGCTAGTTCGTTTGAGCTATGAAATGTAAACAAGAGAAATTTGTCAGATAGTCAAATAAATTGGAATATATTCTTTGTTAGCCCATAAAGGCTATATACTTCGTTTTGGAATTTTGCATTGGCTCACTATAAAAGTCTGAATTACTTTTCATACTGTTTTCACCAAATAAAGAAAGAAGTATTAAATTAAAAAATTAAAGAAATTAAATAATGAAGAATCTGCGTGAATGTATGTATGTTTCTCGCATTTTGAAAAAACAACGGTACCTGGAGACATCAAATTTTGAATAACGTAGTCCTCGACTGGAATATGGGCATTTGGAAGATCAAATTTGGAATTTGTTTTATTATCTATTTCACATTTTGTAAAACTTTAAAGAATTTTAGATTAATAAACTCAACGATTTCAAAACGTTCCATTAACATTAACATCGCGCGCATCTTTAAGCACGGATATTTTATGCGTGAAGTTTCCTTTCGTGTGATATTGCTGTTGAATAGAATTTTATGGCTTAAGTGCGAAGATATGATATTTAATAAATAAAGGTAACACAGGAAACATTTAAAAAAACGCCCCTTTGGACGTGATATAAAATCTGAAAGCTTTCAGTGTTTTTAATTAAAATTTAGTTTTAATTTTAAAATTATCGTCTGTCAGCTGCATTTAGATCGTGCATTCGGCCCGCCAGCTGGTTTCGGGTCATGAATCCAGCCCGCACGCAATTTGAGTTTGAGAATACTGGGTCTAGTTGGTCATTTCGTTGATAAATTACTCTTTTTTGATGGAAAAAACACTTTTTTGATGCTTTTCCACGAAAACGCATCACAAGTCAGTGCCAGCTTTCTACTTTCTTCTATCTTGACAGCCGCAACTTTATCCACATTTATGCCATCACTTCTCGTATCGAAGGTAGAATTAGCAACGTATTGAGCGTGTTTCCAAAACAAACAGTTGTTATGGACTTTGCAATAACATTTTCAGCAACACAAGATTCTGAAGTTTCCTCAAGCGATGGAAAAGAACTTAGAAGAAATAAACGTTTTCGGGATTCAATTTGATACAAAGTCCTTTTCGATGGTCCTTTCCTTCATTTAATAATTTTTAGAAGCTTTTAGTTAGCCCACTCACGGTGTTAACCGTACAGTCAGATGCTTGTAATCGGTTTTTAAACTATTTTCTGATCATCTGTTAAGTTCAGATTTTTTGTAAATACTCTGTTGACTGTTTTTGTAAACACTTTGACAATACCATTGGGTAAAACTACGCTTTCAAAATTCGATTTAAATTTTTTGAAATTTGTTACTGAAATGATTTTTCGCTCATATCTTCGTTTAAGAAACTAACCAAAATTTCGGGATTTTACTTGTTTGGACCATTCAAAATCAAAAGGCTAGAGAGGAAACATTTCATTAACTGAAGTTCATATGAAGTTTTAACGTAATTCCTGATTTTTCTTTCGACCAAATCGCTGGACGTTTCCTTTCATTTGACATAACGGGATTCTTGGAAGTAAAACAGTGATTAGTCTTTGCTGAAAAATTATATATCGAATAAATAATTCGATTTATAGCGTGTCATTGGGACTAAAAATAGAATATAAAAAGTTAAAAGAAAGAAAATCTGAAAGGATTCAGATGTTTACGTCGCGCCAGAAGGTTTGTTAAGTGCTTTATGCTCTCGCTGAGTATCGCAGGTTACTAGTCTGCTCTTACACTCGTTTCTGCTAACATAACATTTTTCTTCTTTTTTTTTTTAAGGTTTATTACTAAGGATCGGTTTATTCGCATTTACACCGCGTAAAATTCAACAGAAAAATTACAAAATATTTAAAAACAACTTATCTTGAGACTGCTGGATAGAGTGTTGAGGGTTATAACGTATATACATATGTATATATAAATTTAAATAATAAATTAATAATAGCCCTTTAACTCCCGACTTGATTCTAAAAATAACAAAGCAATAATTTCTCCCTGAAATTCTGAAAAAGATCCGTCATCTAGTTCGTGTTGCGCACTTGCCGACGAAATCTAAACCCAACATCTGGACCTTAATCTATCATGTGATCTGAAATGTAATCTGGCATGAAGGTATAAAAGGTAACTGCGTCGCAACTCTCTTTTCTCAGCAGCAAAACGTTTTCTCATCTTGCTTGTTTGCAGTTCGTAAAGTAAGTTTGAAATGTCGGATTTTATATGTATGCTCTTTTTGATACCGGTTTTCCTGCATCTACCCAGTTTTTACGTTAGTTCAACTAAGAGGAGCGAACTACTGTTATCTTTACAAGAATGAATTCCTTAAATGAGGAGGAAGTTAGACGAATTTTAGGAGACATTGACCCTTCACGGGTAAATCAATCGTATGTTCAAACATTTCTTCAGCTTCAGGCTGAACATATAAATATTCTTAAATCAGGTATTTCTAATGCTGAAATAACTGAGAGAATAAATTTCTTACGATCAAAAATGAGTGAAATTCTGGCTCAACTTAGTTAGACTTCAAATACGCAGCTTACACGCACTTCCAGTACAAAAGCAAGAAAGAAGAAAAATGCGTTATGCGGGCTTTGTTACCCCGCATAACGCTCTCAAACACACCAGATCAAACACTGATGTTTCTGAGCCATCTCAGAAAAACAAGTTCTTGGAATTAACCGACGATGACGCGATGGAAGAAAATGACGCTGAAACCGGCTTTATACAGCCAGAGAAAGCAGCTGGACACATTCCCCCCATCATTCTCGCGGACTTTAGTGGGGACTGGGATATATTGAAAGAGAAGATCGAAGATCAAATTGAAATACAGAAATATAAAGCTAACATAAAAGGCGATGCTATGAATATTCGCGCTTATTCAACTGATGACTACCATACTGTAATAGGCATGTTACATGACGAAGTTCCCTTCCATACATTTCTCATCAATTCCGAACGACCTATTAAGGCTATAATGAAAAGATTACCTCGTAATGCAAACATCAAAGTATTGAAGCACGAAATCCTCGACTTAGGTATACTAGTCCTTCAGATCAAACAACTTACCAGCTACCGGGACGGACAAGTCACCAATCTGCCGCTATATGTGGTAGACACAAAGAGGAACTAAGATGGTAAAAAAATCTACAGAGATGAAAATTTACGCCGGTTAGAAGTCACGATGAAAACGTATAAAAAGAAACCAGGGCCGGTACAATGTTACAAGTGCCAACGCTATGGTCATACAAGAGAACTTTGTAACTATAAAGATCGCTGCCTAAAATACGCTGGCCGACATGAAACTTATCTGTGTAAGCAGAAAAGGGGCGAATTACCAGCGTGCTCTGCCCTCTGTGCCGGTGCTCACGTTTCATCTTAACGGCGGGTGTGAGAAATATTCCTAAAAACAGAAGAATTGCAGCTCAAAATACAGCTCAGGAGCAGAAAAAGAATGAACAGGGGCTTAAGCTAAATAAAGAAGAGTTTCCCTCATTGCCAGAAGCCGCTAATACTGGAACCAAACCGAAAACCCCTATCTGGAAAAAATCAGCAGATCATCCTACAAGAAGGATTCCTCGAGTGGATCAAAAAACAACTGAGTAAAGCTAAGGAATTTTTCCTAAAATTTAAAGCGTCAAAATCCATAATGAGTAAAATTGAAGTAGGCGTGGAAGCCTCTGAGCATTTTTCATCTCTTAATTATGATTTTTAACGACCCTACGAATAATCCCACTTTGAACGCGGCTATCAGCAGCTATTTACGTATATGCTATTTTAATGCTAACGACATACTTAAACAAAAATTTGAACTCAATGACTTTTTAGTAAAGCATAATATCGACCTGATGCTGGTCAATGAAACTCCTCCAAGTCCCTGTTACGAATTAAAAATTCACGGCTACCGAGTAATCCGGAGTGACAGACTAAATTACAGAGGCGGAGGGAGAAACAGCAATCTTGATTAAAAACAACATTACGTTTACAACATATCAATTTCCCAACTTCTCCAGGATTGAGCACACCGCTATCATCACGTCCAGTGAGACCAATGAGAAATTTCTATTTATTGCAGTCTACAATCCGCCGGGCGACATAAATCTTCAAGATCTTCATATTTTAACTTTCACAGATTACCCCACAGTTATTGCTGGTGATTTTAATGCCAAAAACAGTGCTTGGGCGAGAGTAAATAACAGAAATGGTAGACAACTTCTAAATTTTGTCAACGCATATCAAGTCAGATTAATAGCTCCGACTCAGTTTACCCATTATCAACGTGGCAATGGTGATATACTAGATATAGTATTATTTAAAAATCTCACTCAAACTTCTTATTTAGAAGTTATAGAGGAATTGCCATCTGACCATTTCTCGGTCACTTTTGACTTTTACGTATTTAACCCTTTTTCCCCAAAAATTCAAGAAAAAGTAAATTGGAGCAAGCATACAAATCTTCTTCAGAATATTCCCTGCAATCCTGTGCTCAGGCACTGCGGAGACATTGAAAATGCATTTACAGCTTTACACTACGTTTTAAAGATGCTATCAAAGCCTCATCCTATGTAGAAAGAAAACCCAAGACCGCCCGACTTCCGGACTCCATCTTAGATACTATTAAAAGAAGAAATAGGCTACGTACATTCTGGACTCTCTCTCAAGACCCTGCTTCTAAGCGTGAAATAAACTACCTCACCCTTAAAATTTCAACTGATATTCGGAATTACCCGACTGTTGGGAACAAAATTCTGACAATATAGAAGCGGACTCAGATACTTTATAGAAAATTGCAAACTCTATGCGGAAAGAGCGTACAAAACACATCTTACCGATCAATCACATGGGTACTACATTTCACTCGAAACTGTCATAGCTAGAGCTAGAAATTATCTTTCAACCTAATCTACCTTCTGATTTAGAGCACGACGAAGAAATTAACTCAACTGTTTTGCATCTGGATGACAGAGAAAACACGAATTTTATATCAAGTGTTTCACCGGGAGAAATTCAGCAAATTGTCAAGCATTTAAAAGTCAAAAAAGCTAAAGGATATGATGGAATTAGTAATCAGGCAATTAAAGCGCTTCCTACAAGATGTGTTCTATCCTGGTTAATATTTTTAATGCTTGTATTCGGAATTGCTATTTCCCCTCTCACTGGAATTCGATTGTCATCACGTTACTTAAATCAGGGAAAAATCAGACCTTGCCATCTTGTTACCGTCCCATAAGCCTCCTACCTACAGTGGGAAAAATTTTTTGAGTGTCAACCGAAGACTGAATGATCCCCTAGAGATATTGGAGTTGATTGGCAAGTCTCAATTTGGTTTTCGAAAATCACACAGCACAACTCAGCAAATCCTGAACGTGATTGAATATATTTCTGACGCATTTTTTCACAGAACCGGAGTTGCCGTTTGCTTTCTCGATTTCGAGAAAGCATTCGACAAGGTACGGCATAATGGATTACTGTACAAATTAACTAACTTCTTACTGCCTGTTAGCTTTTTAAGCTCATCAAGTCTTATTTAACACGACGTATTTTTCAAGTACGAGGGGTGATGCACTTTCACAGAAGAAGCTTATACACGGGGGCGTCCCTCAAGGGTCAATTTTAGGCCCAAAGCTTTTTGTAATCTACATACTTGATCTCCCCAACTCCTTAAATTCAAGATTATTAAAGTATGCTGATGATACCGTAATTCTTTCTAAGTCAAAAAGCCCGCAACTAGCTATCGACAATCTTCAGTTCCACGTGAATGTTGTTACCATCTGGTATCGGCTATGGTTAAAATTAAATACAATAAATGCAGCATTGTTTTATATAGAAGAATCAAAAGATACACGCATGTTAATACAGATATTTATATTGAAAAGGAAGTTATCCCTGTTTCGGATTCTTACAAGTATCTTGGAGTTACTACTGACAGCAGACTAACGTTTAAAGAACACAGAACAGACAAACTTAATAGTACTACCAGAGCATTTATGGCTGTATATAATTTTATCAGCAGGA
>KK114515.1:196104-222660 GCA_000611955.2 Stegodyphus mimosarum | reverse complement strand
CTCGGCAGGAAATCAAAACTCAGCTTTAAAGAGAAAAGAACTTTATATCTTACATTTATTCGACCAGTTCTTCTTTACGTTGCCTCGGCTTGGACCAAGGGCTTAAAAACAGAACGAAAGAAAACTGAAATTCTACAAAACAGAATTCTACGTGCCATAGTAAATGCGCCTTGGTACGTTCGCAATACTATTATTCACGCAGACTTAAAGATTCGTCCAATTCCGGAGCAAATACTTATGGATTCACACAATTTTTTTGAAAAGATGGAAATTTCCTCATATCCTCACTAATTAAATAATAGTAAAATTATAATACGTTGTGAAAATAATTAATTACGATCCTACTGTTGAGAGTTTAGTGAAGCGACCTAGCTCTACTCTCCATAATATTAATTGGCGGTTGTATATATGTATTATAATTTTACTATTATTTAATTCATTAATTATTTTAAACTACTTACTGACAAAGCTTATGGACTTTGTGGTTTGGTAGAGCCAATTATGGACTCTGCTTAAAATTTATTCGTAAAAACTTTTAAAAACGTGTTATATATATATATATGAACACTTGCAAAGATAGGCAAAAGCTGCTTGATTGAACTCTGCTAATAATTTTTATATTATTCTTATCATGCTTATTTTCATTAATATATTATAAACATTTGTGTGTCAACTGCCTCTCACAGTAGGAATTCTCTAATTTAACCCACATGTGTTCCAGACTCGACCTGAAATTCTCTCAGTTAAAATTTAATCAGCGTTTACAAGAATTTCGCCATAAATTTTAACTTTTTAAGAATTTGAAAATTTCAAAGATTTATGTCATTCACATTATTGCTACTCAACGTACTATATCGCATTCTATGTTCCCCTCAAATTATTTAATTGTGGATTTCAACTAATAAGCTATTATGCACGCTCGTTCTCCTCATGCAACTTAATTGTTCTCCCGAACCTTGACTCCCCTTTCCACGGCCGCAGTACCTTCGCCCTCGGGTGGGTGCGTTCGCACCTTGATTTATTTACATACGCAGTTGGCCTAAGGCATACGCAAAACGAACTGGTTAAAATCCTAATGCGGTTGTGTACCAGTATACCAGAGACCATTAGGATTAGGAACTCTCTTCTCTCTTCTTTTCTGCATTTATTAGCTGTATTAGCCTTGCTGCTAGCCATGCAGAGTTTACTTTTATAATTTCGTCCATTGTTTAAGCAGATGTAAGCTGTGCAAAATTGTGGGGTGTATAGTGCACAGTGATGATGTGCATTATCAAGAAATAAAATTATGTGTGGAATTTACCGTTATGTCTGTTTTCGAGTGTCATATTTCTAACTACGCAGTTACGCCAATCCGTTACAAATTTTTTTTTCAAGTCATCTTTAATGGCGCAGTCGGACTCGAACTTTTGAAAAATTATCCCTGCTTGATTGAACATTGGTTTACGGAATTAAATTGATTGTTTAAAAGTGCTAAATTGTCTAGCAATTTCAAGAAAGAAAAGAAAATGTAAATGGTTGGACTTGCAGTTTACCTTTGCTTTATAATTAGTGATAATTTAAGTTGGAACTAAAAAGGAAATCATCCATCTTAATACATTAACAAGTGGTTCAAGGTTCTTAACCTGATGTTTCGCCTACATCCGTTTTCAGTGCGCGAGATCGATCTTCTCGTTAACCTTTATTCTTCAGATATTTTAAGGGCTAAATTGAATGACGTTCTTTTCAGAGGTACAAAAAATGAGAATTATGCAACGGATTTTAAATTTTACATCTAAATTCGGTGAAACATTCCTAATATTTAATTTTATTAATTTGAAAAAGCAAAAAATATAAAAAATAAATACTCAGTATTTCCGATATGGTTTTTAATTTACAAATTTTGTGAGTTTATTTAATGTCATTTTGTAAATGATGTATGCTATATGTTTTTCACTACCATGAAGTAAGTGACTTAAGTACTGCTTTGAAATTTAGGTAGTTTCTTTACATTATGTTTCAAAACTTTAGTACTGTATTTATGAAAAGGATTAAAAGTTTATGATACCAAAAAATTACTTTTTTCTAATTATGTTTTAATAACGAATTTAAAGATTTGTAATTATTTTATTTAGGTAAGGTTATTAAAATTACTGTAGTAATAATTCGAAATGACATTATTGTTTAAAAATTGGAATTTTAGAATTTCGAATTATTTTATAAATGAGTTAATTTTGAAAAACTGATACAGAAAAATCGATATAGAGAATTATGTTTTGAATATAATACAGAAAATATGTAATGTTTCTAATACTGAGTATAGTTATGAGGTATATAAAAATACTAAAAATTAAAAAAGAGCTAATAATTGTATGTAAAGATAGAATATGTTGAGGGACTACTAGCTCCGAAACAGAGGCCTGTTATTACCTCTGTACAGTTCCTTTCACCCTCCTCATATCAGAAATTATAAACTTTGAAGGCTCTTTCCTTATAATTTTTTCATATAATTATTTTTTATAAATATAATGGAGTGCAGTAAATATTTTTATATGGAATGTATAGTGCAGTTCAAAAGGCCAGTTGCCTTTAAACAAGGAACGGAAGCCTTTATAAGCAACTGCCAAAGCAGCCCTTTAACACTGATGATAAATATCAGTCAGTTTTAAGTGGATTTGCCTAACAGATAGAAATGTTTGTATTATAGAAAGCTGTGGGCTCTTCTGGTTTTGTGTAAAATAAGAAAATTAGTAATATAACAATACCAGTAAAAACCAGAATTTTAGTAATACTGTTATAACATTTATGATGTTAAAGTTTAAGTTATAAAAATGAAAGTTAGTTATGTTTTGAAGTTTTTGAAATTTGTTGTGATCATTCAAAATAAGTAATGTCCGTGAAAAACTTACATTGTTATATTGTGCGTAAAGCTTTGCAAAGCCTTCCCTTGAAAAAAATCTAGTTATGCTAAATCTAATTCTGTCTTAAACACAAAGACTTTTGAACTGAAAATTTCAATAGAACTCTAAAATGTTATCAAAGTTTATATTTTGCAATTATGTAAATAATTATTTTGATCAAAATTTCAGGATTTGTATTTTTTAAATTATTTGTCTTCATTTGCTAATGCTTTACCGCTTTCTCTCAAAAAACGCTTTTCTCTCACCAGCCATTTCCTTCTTGAAGGGGGGAGGGAATATGTAAAATGTAAAATATCTAGCTTTCAAATAATAAATTAATAATAGCCTTTTAACTCCCGGCTTCTAAAAAAACTAAAACTTTTAAAAAGTAAGAAAGCAATAATTTCTTCCTGCAATTCTGAAAACAATCCGTCATCGAATCCATGTTTCGCACTACTGATAAAATCTGAACCCAACATCTAGACATTAATCTGTCATGTGATCTGAAATACAATCCGGTATCAAGGTATAACAGGTAATTGCGTAGCAACTCTGTCCTCTCTTCTCTGCTGCATTTATTCGCTGTATCGCCTTGCTACTAACTACGCAGAGTTTACTTTTCTAATTTCTTCCATTGTTTAAGCAGATTTAAGCTGTATAGAATTGTGGTGTGTATGACGCACTTACAGTGATGATGTGCATTATCAAGGAATAAAACTATGCGTGGAATTTACAGTTGTGTCTGTTTTCCAGTGCCAACTTTCTAACTACGCAGTTAAGCCTTTCCTGCCTTACCCAATACAAAAGAACAAAACACCCCAGACACCTCTTGAGTTTGATTCAAGAAAAAGCAAAAACCAGAAAAAGAAAATGATATATCCTTTTCCACCTGGGCAAAAATTCACATGCAAAAAGCCAAAGAATTTTACATAAAATTTAAATCTGCAAAATCCATTATGGACAAACTCGGAGCTGGAATTGCTGCCTTCGATTAATTTTCGAATCTCGACTTGGAATTCTAGTTTACTACAATTCCACTAAAGCAACTTTAAAAAGTCACGTGCTCCTTCCTAAGCCTGCCTTCACGACTCAACGCATCGTTCATCGAGATTTTGACTGTTAATTGTGTACCTTACCTAAATTCATGAAGTGCTAGTGTACATCACATATTTTTAAATCAAGCAAATGTTAATACGGTATTAATATTGTTACGTGCGTACGGGTTCGTTATATATTGAAAGCACAAGTCTTTAAAAAGTTAACAAAAATTTATTCTTTCCACAAGAAATGAATTAAAATACTGAAATATTTCTTCACAGATCTTCGCACAATATCACAATATCTCAAACGTTTAGCAAAAACTCAGTTCAAAACAGATAAAATAGTTCTATGTCACAGCGAAATCGCTACAATCAATACAGCATTAAGTAAACAAACAGCAGTTCGCTTTTTACAGCTACAAGTATAACAGCAACAACAACAACTAACTAACTAACTGAGATGAGGTGTTTCACCTCGGCTTTTATAAGCTTTTTAATTATCAGTAGAACAATCACGATTTTTCTAGATTTTTCTGGATGGCAACAGTAATTACGAGATATTTATTTATTAAGCATTAAATGCACGCGCTCTTTTATTTTTATTGTTTTTTTTTTTTTCGACGTAGCTTTCTCTTCAAAAATCGTCTGCGTTGCTAAGGCAACATGAAGCAAATCTAATTACAATTCTAAATAAATAGCCAAATAAATGTGAAATTCGTAACATTGCCCCCTTCCCAAGGACTGCACGTCCCGGGCAGTACAATCCCTGGACAGGAAGCCAAACTTACAACTAAAGCATCAGTGCTATAATAAACATTACTTTATAATAACAAAATAAACAATAATTAAAATAAGTGACTTTCAGTTTCAGCAATTCTATCCAACGCGAAATACAATTCAAATACTAAGTACAAATACTATCAAATACAAATGCTATTAAACACAAATACTTATCAAATACTACTACTTAACAAATACAAATCAAATACTAAATACAAATAGGACCATGGTCTTATACTATGTACATTATTATTTACACTATATACACTACGTACTATGGCCATAGTAATGAACTAACCTGTCGTAATTTACGACTTTAGGTTTAGAGTTCGATGACTTACGTATCCGAACCACGACGTCGTTTAGTATGTTTAGGACTGTGTAAGGACCATCCCAAGGTGATTGTAGTTTCGGAGAAAGTCTTTTTCGACGAGTCGGATTCCATAACCACACCTTATCTCCTTCTTTGAAACGATGTCCAGTAGCTCTCGTGTCGTAGCGGGTCTTCATCTTCTCCGTCGCCAAGTTGACTCGCTCTCGTGCAAAGTTGTGCATCACTTCAAACCGGGCCTGGAGGTCTTGAATGTATTCCTCAGGCGATGAAGGCGCATCCGGAGGGCGACCAAACAAAAGATCACATGGCAGACGAAGGTCACGACCGAAGAGCATCTGAGATGGGGAATAGCCGGTAGTCTCGTGGACAGCACTGCGGTAAGCCAGTAAAAATAGTGGCAACTTCTTGTCCCAGTCCTGTTGGTTTCTGGAAACCACTAATGAGAGGTTATTGAGGATGGTTCGATTAAACCTCTCTACCATACCGTCCGACTGGGGATGTAAAGGCGTCGTTTGGGTTTTGTCAATGCCGAGTAGCTTGCAGAGTTCCTTGACTACAGCCGAGGTAAAATTCCTTCCCTGATCGGAATGTAACTGAAGAGGCACTCCGAATCTGGAAATCCAGTGCTGTATCATCATCTCTGCTACTGTGACAGCCTCTTGATCAGGAATAGGATACGCTTCAGGCCACTTGGTGAAGTAATCAATGGCAACGAGGATGTATTTGTTGCCATCAGCAGTTCGTGGCAGAGGTCCTAAGATGTCAAAGGCGATACGTTCAAAAGGTGCTCCTACATTGTAACGTTGCAGCTTCCCCCGGCTGCGTTTCTTCGGTCCTTTCCGACTTGCACAGGCATCGCAAGTTCGGCACCACTTTTGCACGTCATCCTTTGCATTATTCCAGTAGAAACGCTCCCGAACTCTCTGCAAGGTCTTCATTATTCCGAAGTGACCTCCTGCAGGGCTGCTATGTAGTTCTTTAAGGACGTCCGGGATTCGGGATCTTGGGAGTACCAGCTGCCATCGGAATGTTTTTCCATCATCCGATTCGAATTTTCGGTACAAGACGCCGTTTCGAATATGGAGTGAGTCCCAGAGAGCCCAATATTGTTTTGTCGTGGGACTATAGCTCGAAATATCCTGCCAGGTAGGTTTTCTGTTTGAGGTCTCCATTAACTCAATTATGGGTTTAATATCACGGTCTTCCAGCTGGTCTTTCCTGATTTCCTTGTCACTCCATGGGTCTGGATCAGCCGATGTTGATGCTGTAATTTGCCGTGCGACTGGATTAACCAGTTGGTATTTAGCTTCGACCCTGGAACAATATCGGCAGTTTTCTGGGCAAGGTCTTCTAGACAAGGCGTCAGCGTTTCCGTGCGACTGTCCCTTGCGATGACGGATAGTGATGTCATATTCCTGGAGTCTCTGTATCCACCTGGCTATCTGACCCTCAGGATTCTTGAAATTTAAAAGCCAGGCCAATGATGCATGATCTGTGCGGAGCAGGAATTTTCTGCCGTATAGATAATGATGGAAATGTTCTACGGCTTTGACTATGGCGAGCAACTCTTTCCTGGTGACACAGTAATTCCTCTCCGGTTTAGATAGGCACTTGCTCCAGTAAGCCACTACACGTTCTTGGCCCTCTATTTCTTGGGACAGAACAGCGCCGACACTTTCATTACTCGCATCCGTGTCGAGAATAAATGGTCTGTCGAGCTGAGGATACGTCAGGATTGGAGCAGATGTTAAGGCTTCCTTCAGATTCTTAAATGCATCCTCACATTCTTTTGTCCACACGAACTTTTGCTTGCTCTCTGTCAGCTTGTGAAGGGGTCTTGCGATGGATGAAAAATCCTTCACGAATCTCCTATAGTAGGTGCAAAGTCCTAGAAAGCTTCTCAGCTGGTGGACATTTTCGGGACGTCTCCAGTCTTTAACTGCTGACACTTTTTCAGAATCCGTGCGCACACCTTCAGCAGAGATGACATGTCCGAGGTAAGTCACTTCCTGTCTGAATAATTTGCATTTAGCGGGACTCAACTTCAGATTGGCTTCTTTCAGTTTCTGAAGCACCTTTCTAAGATTTTCCAAATGTTCTTCGAAATTCTTTCCGACGATGATGATGTCATCCAGGTATATCAGACAGGCTTCGTATGAAAGACCTTTTAAAACAGTCTCCATTAGACGTTCGAATGTAGCCGGCGCATTACATAGTCCAAACGGCATCACCTTGAACTGCCAAAGTCCGTGTCCTGTAGTAAATGCCGTCTTTTCTCGGTCATCAGGATGTATTTCTACCTGCCAATATCCACTCTTTAAATCAAGTGTCGAGAACCACTTGCTTCCAGAAAGAGTATCCAGAATGTCGTCAATTCTAGGAAGAGGGTAACTGTCTTTCTTCGTAACCTCATTCAACCGGCGATAATCAACGCAAAATCTAGTTGACCCGTCTTTCTTCTTCACCAGGACGATGGGAGATGCCCAGGGACTTGCTGAAGGCTCGATGACATTGCTTTCTTGCATGTCCTTTAAAAGTGTTCGCACCTCTTCCTGTTTCGAAATCGGCAGACGTCTTGGATGTTGCTTGATTGGGGGATGGTCACCAGTATCAATTCTATGCTGAGTTAAACTGGTTCGACCAACGTCAGAAGACGAGCGGGAGAAAACATCTTGAAGATCTTTAATGACACGCTCGGCAACATTCTTTTCCTCATCGTTTAATTGCGCATTCTGCAATAACTCCGATATAATGTTGTCTGAAGACACGGTTTTTGAGATGTTACTTTTTCTTTCAACGCTGGTTACTGGAGTACATTCTGCAACCACTTCACCTTTCTTAATAACTCTCGCCTTATCA
The DNA here is from genome assembly GCA_000611955.2 of Stegodyphus mimosarum. Taxonomy (NCBI): domain Eukaryota; kingdom Metazoa; phylum Arthropoda; class Arachnida; order Araneae; family Eresidae; genus Stegodyphus; species Stegodyphus mimosarum. The sequence continues at coordinate 214,771 of KK114515.1, read as the reverse complement.
GTTACATTGGCAACTCTCACCGGGATAACGGTCCCCGATAGGTCGACGAGTGCTGAGGCTATTAATACTCCTTTAGGGCTATTACATTTCTTGGGATATTCCATGACGCCGTAGCGGAAATTTCTATTTTCGGCTATGGATCCAGGAAGTAAAATTTCTGTTCTTGCCGGTATTGTGATATCGTCTTGAGCTATGATTTTGTGGATAGATTTCACTCCTTCATCATTAATCCCGAATAAAGTTATGTCCTCAGAGGCAGAATGCAGTTCGTTATTTTTAAAGTCCAAGGAAAAATTGTATTTCCTTAAAAAGTCCAATCCGAGTATGCAAGGGTCTGTAATTTCTGCTACATATGCCGTGTGATGGTAAGCGGCACTTCCAAAGGTGATGTTAACGTTTAATTTCCCTTCTATATTGATCTTCTCGCCGGACACAGTCTGGAGGGTAACGCAGGGCGGCGTCCAGATAAGTTTACCTTCGAGTTGTTGAGCCAAATCTTTTCGAATGATGGTAACATTGGCTCCCGTGTCGATCGTCATGTTACAAGGAATTCCATTGATTTGTCCCATGATGAAAATTCCGTTATTGCCGCCACTCACTGCAGAAATCTGAAGCGCTTTAAACTGGGGCTTTTCATTATCTGGCAACCTCCGCCCCGCGAGATGGCCACGAATTAGTTTCCCTCCTTCTTGAGAGGCGCGGTCTTAACATCCGTGCCCTGGGGTGTTCTGCAGTTTCTTCGAATGTGCCCTTCAGCTCCGCAGTTCCAGCACTTTACGAACGGTTTCTTGTCACCAGTATTCCGTGTCAAAGCATTCACCTTTCTGGTTAAATCGTCTAGGCGAGCAGTCATTGGATCCACTGGTTCTTGTATGTGAGCAGCTCTGATTGGGTGGCGGTCTCTACGAGTGGCTTGCTGTGCTGCCTCGAATTTCATGGCATACACCAGAGCACTTTTTAAGTCCTTTACATCAGCCATTCGCAGTGCTTTCTGTATTTCAGGATCCCGGATGCCGTCGATGAAGTATTGCAGGGACAGGATTTCTCTTGTTTCTGTCGGGCACTCCGAAAAGGCGAGGTGGGACAGCCTTTCAACATCCGTGGCGAGCTCCTGAAGTGTTTCCGTAGGCTTCTGTTGACGGGATTTTAACTGCAGCCTGCTGTAATCTTTTAAACACTTCTCTCCAAAACGCAGCTCTAAAGCACCGGACAGAGCTTCGAAATCTAGCCTTTTGTTTTCGGGAAGAGTTTGGAGGATGTCCGCTGCGTCTGCTCTCAGAGAAGCCGCAAGGTGACAGGCCTTAGCTTGGGAATCCCATCCATTTGCTTCCGCAACTATAGAAAATTGTGTCTTATACACTTGCCAGGAGGTCTTCCCATCATATGTCGATAGCTTCAGAGAAGGACGAGCACTCATGGGTAGAAATTTAAAACTATCCGAATTGCTTCCTGCCGTCGCTACGAATTTCTTTAAAGTATCAACTTCTTTCGCAACTGCAGAAACTTTGTCCTCAATTTGTTGTTCGATTTGGTGTTGAACGGCAGAAACTCTTTCTTCAATTTCTCCAACTCTGTTTTCAACCGTGTCAATTCTGTTTTCTATACCTTCAAATTTGTTTTCTATTATGCAGGTGATTTCCCTTTTTATTTCCTCTTGACCAACTTTCATTTCTGCCTTAACAGCCTTCATTTCATCTTTTACAGATTCTTGAACAGCCTTCATTTCGTCTTTAACAGATTCTTGACCAGCTTTCATCTCTTCTTGACAAGCTTCCATCTTTTCTTTAACGGATTTCATCTCTTCTTTAACAGAATCTTTCATCTCATCTTTAAATGCAGCAAAGGCTGCCATAAATTGCCTTAATTGTTCTTCCATTGCTCTAGTTAATGGCATTCAAAAATCCCACTTCTGACACCAAAAATTGTTACGTGCGTACGGGTTCGTTATATATTGAATGCACAAGTCGTTAAAAAGTTAACAAAAATTTATTCTTTCCACAAGAAATGAATTAAAATACTGAAATATTTCTTCACAGATCTTCGCACAATATCACAATATCTCAAACGTTTAGCAAAAACTCAGTTCAAAACAGATAAAATAGTTCTGTGTCACAGCGAAATCGCTACAATCAATACAGCATTAAGTAAACAAACAGCAGTTCGCTTTTTACAGCTACAAGTATAACAGCAACAACAACAACTAACTAACTGAGATGAGGTGTTTCACCTCGGCTTTTATAAGCTTTTTAATTATCAGTAGAACAATCACGATTTTTCTAGATTTTTCTGGATGGCAACAGTAATTACGAGATATTTATTTATTAAGCATTAAATGCAAGCGCTCTTTTATTTTTATTGTTATTTTTTTTTTTCGACTTAGCTTTCTCTTCAAAAATCGTCTGCGTTGCTAAGGCAACATGAAACAAATCTAATTACAATTCTAAAAAAATAGCCAAATAAATGTGAAATTCTTAACAATATATAATATAGTGGTTAAAACTCTCTTTTGTAATTCTGTGCCAGAAGTAAATAAACGATCATATATCAATCACCTGAGTTACTTTAAGCGAATTGTCATTATTTACTTGTTGCTGTTATTGATTGTAGCGAATTCGCTGTGAAATTAAACTAGTTTCTCTGTGTTTTAATTGTGTTCTGTTTAACATTCAAGTAGCTTAAAATATAACTACTGTGAGATATTTTGATATTGTACAAATATCTCTGAGGAAATATTTCAGCATTTTGCTTTATTTCTTGCGAAAAGAACAAATTTTATTAACTTTTTAACGACTTCTGCATTCAATCCATTACGAACCCCTACTCACGCAACACTTTTTGGTGGAGGTGCCGGGGATCGAACCTGGAGTCTTCGAGACAGAAAGAGTGGAGATTCTTTGAAGTTCAAGTATCGGTTGAAGGACAGTGAATATTGAAAATTTGTAGAGTCATTAGGTTATTTGGAAGCAGGAGTCATGAAAAACGAACAATGCTTTCGTCGGGACTCTAACCACGGACCATTCGAATATGTGTTGTGTATGCTGACCACTACACCACGAAATCTTGCGAAAAAGGTGGGAGAAATACCTTATAAATTCACTAGCTGCTTGTGCTGCTATATTACTACAAAGAGATAAATATACATTTTTCATTATTTAATAATATGGATTTGGGGATAATTAAACTGCTCCAATAGTCCAATGATCAAACTTTTTATTTCCAACAGTTCAAACATTTATTAGTCATTTCCTTATTGAAACAAAAACGTTATAATTAAAAGTAATGTTGTAGTAGAAGTTTAGTTTGCGAAAGTTATATCACCTTCTGATTTCTTTTTTAACATCTTCATCTTAAATCTGTGATTTGAATAGTAAGTAAATGTTTGAATTGTATGCACGTATTAATGATCAACTACTGTACAATCCCATTTAGACCAGGGAACAAAAAAGGAACGATATGGGCTCTCACAATAGATTTTTGCTGTTGGAAGGAGGAGATAAGCTCCAAATTGATTCCATTCGGGCGTGCTCTAACCCAGTCTCGGATTCTCCTTTTTTTTCTGCTCCGCTGGTTCCGTTATCTACACCCACAAAATGAATGACACAGGAAAAGAAAATTCTCTGGGTGACGGAATGTAGAGGATTAAGGGTGTGGTATCAAATGGATATTTTTTGTCTTTTCCAAAATAAAAATTAACTTATCGTTTGAGATTTGGAATGAATAAATGCACATAAATAAATAATAAAGTCTATTTGTTTATAAGTACCTTCAAAGCTACAGTTTTATTTCGACTTGGTGAAATGTGGCACACTTGACCTTCGAAACAAGAGAGAGGTCATTATGTTTATGAGATTTCTCAAAAACCACTGCACGGGATCCGTTCTCTTTATATAGCAATTTAAAAGCTTTATATTGCCACTCTGCAAAGCGTGAGATATTTTTATTTCAAATTTAACTACAAAACACAGCAATTTGAGAGAAATATGTTGTCATTTACCGAATTAAAATATTTTTATATTTCATGCAGTCGTGCATTGTTGTGCAACAAAATGTAAATATTCAATTTTTCTTTCAAATTCATTTTGCTTTTAAGAACAAACTAAGCTACCTAAAAGCAATAAACGCAGATGCATTTCTATTTGAATTACGTACTAGCTTAACTTGCGAAATCACACTAGCCAAATTCATTAAAATCATCAAATCATGTCTCTCTCTTTACATATATATATATAAAAGCATCTTAGGTTGTAAGGTTTTAGTTAAACTAACCAAGTTTATTTTAATTTAAATCTTTTCTATCTCCTCTCTGCTTCAACTTCCTGTCAGAAAAAGCCCGCGTTTTTAGCTTATGCTAATTTTTGAAGTTCAGCCAAGCACTATTTAAGCCAGAGGTAGAAACCTCTCGGTGTGTGAGAGCTTTGCCTCAGATCACGGTCACGCTGCTCAACTTTCGCCTGACCAGCTAGCAGTTTAAATTTATAAGCCATAGTGCTTACTACGTGATTGCATTGTAAAATAAATTAAAGTGCGGTAGTATTTAGTATACCTTGCTACGCACCCTTTTAGATAGAGGCCAACTTCCGCGAATTGCTCTGCGAAGCAAAGTTTAATTTAAGTTCTATTTTAATTTATTTAAATTTATTTGATTGTTAAGTTCGACCAAAGTGTGGTCTGTTACGTTCTGTATCTCTCCCGAATTGGGAGGTTTGTATTTAATAGTGATTGAATAAAAGAGGATTTCAAATCCCTTCACGTGCAGTTATTCTCCAGCCCAGCAGTTACATCAGAACATAGCGTACCTTCCGCTCCCTGTTCCAGTTCAGGACTTAGAACGTAAGGATAAGAACCCTTTACAGAATTTACCATGTTCTCAAAGAATACACACAGAATGCTAAGTCCTGATAGTGGCGCCCGCACAAAAAGAAGAGGATGGCCTCAACAACAAGAAGACGAACCTGAGACACCTGCTGTACCTGTCCAGAATCCTGAGATAGCACCTCCTGGCATAGAAGGATTCGGCTACATCGTACAAACCATGCGAGCAGCCATGAAGCCAGCGGCAAGTTTTGACGGCAAGACAGCCGTAATCAATTTCCTGGAAAAGCTAGACTCCCACTTCATGCTATATCCAGTCCACGAATTTCAGAAAGTCGCTCTTGCTACCAGCGCTTTGAAGGGCCAAGCGCTAAGTTGGTTCAAGTGCATCGGAAAGAATCTCTTGGGGGAACCAGGAAGCCCCACATACACGTATGAAAATTTCAAGAATTCTCTAGTGAAAGCATTTCCCGTGGTGCGAGATCGAGCCAGATTGGAAGCTGAACTGTTTAGCCGATACCAAGAAAGAATAGAAGATTTGTCTAATTTTATTTTGAGGAAAATTCAAGTTTTCAAGCTTTTGTATGGAAGTCGCCCGGATCCTGAAATTATTCAAGTTATACTTCCTAGGCTACTGCCCCAAGTTCAAGATTTCATCGAACTAAGAAATCCAACAACATTAGACAGATTATTTGAGCTCGCGGTACAATTTGAAAGCCGAAGAACAGCCGACAACGAACGACGACGCCAATTTGAGCGAAGAAGTCAGTGGAGTTCGCCAAGACCGCAGCAAAAGCAAAATCAAAGTTACGGGAATAAGGCGAAGCAATGGCCGAAGAAAGATGTGTCTCCTAAAGCGAGCGGCGAACGAAGGGAATTTAATAGAAGAACAAGCAAAGATTCCGAGGGCAACCAGAAGAAAAAGAATTTAAACTAAGAGGGATTTCTTCGAGGAAGGTGAAGAAGTCCGAAGCAGCGCAAAACCCTTCCAAAATCAATTTAAACACCGTGGTCGTTAAGAATTTGAGTTTGCCGAAGATTGAAGTTCTAATCAACAACATACCGGCGACAGCCCTCTTGGATACAGGAGCCCAAAGCAGCTTCGTATCGGAAAGATTCTTTAAGAAGCACTTTCGACGTTACAGAATTTTTAGTGCAAGAGACACGGATGTCATAGCGGCCCAAGGAGAAAAATGTAGCTGTTTAGGAAAAGTACCATTGTTCGTGCGTATCAACAACGAACAGGTAAGAATCCTGTTTTATATTGTGCGTAACCTGCAGACTTGTATTATTCTAGGTGTGGACTTTTTTAGTTTGGCAGAAGCAAAAATTGATTTCAAGGGGGGAGAACTAACATTAAATATGAAGCCAATTGAAGCGAAGAATGATAAGCCCCCGCAGCTGGACTTGGAACATTTACAAGCAGAGGAAAAAGAGAAAATCCAAGGTCTGGTAAGTCACTTTGCGAATTTATTTAGTGATGTACCAGGCTTTACGCAGGTGGTGAACCACGACATTGACACGGGGGACGCTCAGCCAGTTAGGCAAAAGCCATATAGATATGATAGGACAAAAGAAGAAATAATTGAACATCATATTAAAGAGATGTTAAAGAATAAAATCATCACGCCAATTTCTAGCAGTTATGCTAGCCCCGTTGTCCTGTGTAAGAAAAATAATGATTACCCGATTACGCACCCGAAGCGGTGGCGTTTTGCTATAGATTATCGCAAGTTAAATTCAGTTACAAAATATCCTGTATATCCGTTGCCGATAATTGAAGAAATTATTCGAAATATTTCGTCTACAAAATACATGACTACATTAGATCTCACGAGTGGCTATTTTCAGATTGGGGTAAAACCCGAGGACGTACACAAAACCGCGTTCATAACGAAATCTGGTACGTACGCATTTCTTAGAATGCCGTTCGGATTATCCGGCGCGCCGGCAACGTTCCAAAGATGTATGGACATCGTCTTAAGACCAGTCCTTGGTAAAAGCACTTTCATATATTTAGACGATATTATAATTACGAGTAGTACTCTAGAACAACACTTACAAGATTTAAGAAAAGTATTTTCATTGTTAAACGAAGCTGGTTTAAAGATAAATGCGTCTAAATGTAAATTTGCCGCAAAAGAGTTACGTTATTTAGGATTTAAAATTTCCCAAAAGGGAATCGAAACGGATCAGTCAAAAATAGTAGCCATTAGAAATTATCCTGTTCCTAAAACAGCGAAGAAATTATCGTCGTTTCTCGGGATGTGTTCATATTACCGGGCTTTCATTAAAGACTTTGCAAAAATAGCTGAGCCACTGCTAAAGTTGAAAAGAAAAAAAGCTAGGTTTTCGTGGTCAGCAGAAGCCAACTTGGCGTTTCAAAAATTGAAAGACGCATTGACTCAAGCTCCCGTCTTAAAATTTCCAGAAGGGGATAAAGGATTAGAGATTTCAGCGGACGCTTCAGATTTCGCGATTGGTGCAGTGCTTTCCCAAAATGGTCAGCCCGTGGCTTTTTTCAGCCGAACATTAAATGAAACCCAAAGAAACTATTCCGCAACAGAGAGAGAAACTCTCGCAGTGTTAGCATCAGTACAGAAATTTCGTGTGTTCTTTGGAAGTTCTCCAGTAACTGTATATACCGACCACGCGGCGGTCACTAGACTCTATTCTGGAAAAAATTTATCACCCAGATTAATAAGGTGGGCTCTCAAATTACAGGAATATAACCTAATAATTAAACATACGCCGGGAAAGGAAAATGTTGTGGCAGATGCTTTAAGCAGAATTAACTTAGATGAAAATGGAAGTGTAATTAAGATAGCCATGTTAACATCCAAAGTATTAGATTCTCGTGAAACAGTAATAGCCGAACTCAAAAAAGATCCGGAGTTCAAAAATATATACAATTATTTGGCCGACCCTGAGAATTTCAATCATCCGGATATTGTGCCGATAAGAAATAGGGCCGAAAATTACGAATTAATTGACGGACTGTTATTCTATACGAAAGCTACTAATGAGAATCATGAATATAGACCGGTTATCCCAGCTAGCATGAGGTTGAATGTATTAGAAGAGTTGCATGATTGTGCCATTTCGGCTCATTTAGGTATAAGAAAAACTGTTCAGAGAGTTCGCGAGGCAGTTTTCTTTCCAGAACTGCAAAAGTTTACTAGGGCGTATGTCCAGTCGTGCCCAACATGTCAATTAAATAATTATGTTAATTTCCGCCCGGCCGGGTTCCTAAATAGTATTAAATCAGAATTCCCAAATCAAATAATAGGCATCGATTTACTTGGACCTTACCCTCGAAGTAAAGTTAATAAAAGCCGATATCTTTTAGTTATAGTGGATCATTTTAGCAAATGGTTAGAGTTAATTCCGTTAAAACGCGCGTCTGCAAAAATTGTAGTAGATTCAATTCTAAATAAGTATATTTTAAAATACGGGGCGCCCCTAAAAGTTATTTCAGACAATGGTCCTCAGTTTGTTAGTAAAATGTTTGAGGAAATGTGTGCAAAACTGGGCATACGTCATCTAAAGATGGTCCCGTATCGTCCGCAGTCAAACATAGCGGAACGGGTGAATAGAAATGTAGTGAAAATAATTCGTAGTTATGTGAAAAACTATCACTCTACCTGGGATAGCCATATAAATGAATTTGCATTTGCACTTAGGACCGCCAAACACGATACTACACAAAAAACACCCGCTGAACTCTTCTTAGGAAGAAAGATCTTGACCCCCCTAGATAAACTGTTCTTTGTACAGGAAAGGGCAGAAGAATTTAAAATGAGTGATATACAAAAGTTAATACGGGAAGCGACGGAAAATATAGAAATGGCCCAAAGAAAACAGAAATTGTACTATGACCTAAAAAGAAGAGAGGTCAAGTACAATGTGGGAGATGAAGTGTTGAAGATTAAACACAACTTGTCAAATGCCCCAGAGGAAAAGGTGGGGAAATTTTTTCCGCGTTTTGAAGGCCCGTTCACAATTGAACAAATTACGGGGGCAGTGGTTATATTAAAAAGAAATGATGGTCAAACGCTCAAAGCGAATGTGGACCAAATAAAACCGTTCTATAATCGCAGCAAAATGGCTGTATTTAAAGATTCGTTTCAGGATCCGAGGCAATCGACTAGCCAGGAAGATATACGTCAGCAAAAACAGCAGGAACCAGCTACAACGGCATCGAAATGTCAGAAGAAGAAAGCTCCCCCCCAACAAAGAAATAAGAACCAAAAAGGTGGTTTCAAAAGAAAGTCTCACGATGCAGGTGAACAAATCTACGAACGGAATTACGAGCGCACCAAGAGAAGAAAGCAGAATGGGCAAGGGAAGCCCAATGTATCCAAAAGAACTGTGGAATCATCGGACAGGTGCCTGAGAAGCAAGAAACGCCGATTGCAGCCTGAGAATCAACTTCCCGAATACAGCAGGAACCAGGACAAGCAACGAGCAAGGGCCCAGGAGAGAAGGGCCCAGTCCACCAAACGTCCAGCGGAGCAACCTCCTCTACAAAGGAAATTGCCGAGGATACAACGACGGAATTTCAAAAGAAAAAGAGACGAGCAGGCTCCGAAAGAACAACGAAAAACGAGGAAACTGAACCAGGCCACAACTTACTCAAGTTTTAAAGATTGGGCCAAGAAAAGGATGGACGATCATAATAAGATAAGTACAATTTCGTATTCAAAAGTTTAGTTAATTTTTGAGTATACTGCAAGTTGCAGGGCTGATTTTACCTCAAGCGAGGTTGACTTTTACGCCAAGTGAGCGATAAGTCCTCATATGGAAAGTAAAATGTTTTGTTAAAAGAAATTGTAATTTTCAAAGATTTAAAATCACTTAATGTTTTGTAAATAGATTAATTCTGTAAAAGCAATGAATTGCTGAAAAGAATATGTTAACTAAATGATTTTGTATGACGCTTTGTCTAAAGACTTGTAAAATGTCTAGAATGAAAATTCGGAAAATTGAAAAACACGATTTAGTCTGTAGACTATTAATTCAATGTAATTTGATATTTCAAGAAAGTACCTTGAGAAAGGAATAGGAAGCACTTGCTGTAAGCTTAGAAATTTAACCTATATTTCTGTAAGCTTAGAAATTTAACCTCTATTTGCATTTCAGGATTGCTATGAAATTGTTAATGTGTTATGAAATGTAACAAATAATATTATGCTAGCAATGCACGTTAAGTGCAATATTAATGTGAATGTTGTGTGCAAACTGCGAATTTGTATGCATGAAAAGTTAAAGATTGACTATTTTAGAATGCAAGTGTTAATTAGGCTCTCCACCAAATACACTTAAAGTGTTAGACATAAAGCTAGTGAGAACCTTAGGATTAGCTGGTTATAGGGCGTTTTTTTCAGGTCTCGTATGTCAAGTTCTAACTAATGTTAGTCGATTGTAGGTGGAAGAGTTGAACACCCCCGAACACATAAAAACCCGCAATGGCGGTTTGCTTTACATCCAACACCGGTGAGAGAGCATACGGGGGAAGAATTTAATTGTGCTTGAATGATAATGTGTGTGTGCAAAATTACACAGAAAAAAAAAAATAAGGATTTGTACCACTTAGAATTATTCTGTTATTATGTCATACTAAAGTTGTTTTCCTTCCAGATTTTGCTGGAAGGAGTAAGACTGTTTGAAGAATAAGACTTGAAAAAAAAAATGTTGAAGATTGTTGTTCCAGAAAATTTCGTCTGTATTTTACACAAACATATATTGCCTTGTAAGAGTTGGCCTAAGTTTAGAACAGTGAAATTTTCGACTATTTAGAATTGCTAGTTTTCAACATGGTCCGTTTGGACCAAAGTAGTTTAACTATCGCAATTCTGGCGGGAAGTTTGTAAGGTTTTAGTTAAACTAACCAAGTTTATTTTAATTTAAATCTTTTCTATCTCCTCTCTGCTTCAACTTCCTGTCAGAAGAAGCGCGCGTTTTTAGCTTATGCTAATTTTTGAAGTTCAGCCAAGCACTATTTAAGCCAGAGGTAGAAACCTCTCGGTGTGTGAGAGCTTTGCCTCAGATCACGGTCACGCTGCTCAACGTTCGCCTGACCAGCTAGCAGTTTAAATTTATAAGCCATAGTGCTTACTACGTGATTGCATTGTAAAATAAATTAAAGTGCGGTAGTATTTAGTATATCTTGCTACGCACCCTTTTCGGTAGAGGCCAACTTCCGCGAATTGCTCTGCGAAGCAAAGTTTAATTAAGTTCTATTTTAGGTTTAGTATTTAATTTTATTTGATTGTTAAATTCGACCAAAGTGTGGTCTGTTACGTTCTGTATCTCTCCCGAATTGGGAGGTTTGTATTTAATAGTGATTGAATAAAAGAGGATTTCAAATCCCTTTACGTGCAGTTATTCTCCAGCCCAGCAGTTACATCAGAACATAGCGTACCTTCCGCTCCCTGTTCCAGTTCAGGACTGAAAACTTGAGAAGAAACACCCTTCGGTTCACGTCGCCTTTGTTGTGTTTCCACTATCGGGGGAATATATGTTAAGCAAATAATTCATCATTTTTTCAAAAATTGGAAATTAATATTCTACCTTGAAATCCCGTCATCCATTTTAGCTTAACGTCGCCATTATTGCATTACCGCTATCAGTTCTTACTCAGATCGCTAGATAGCGGAGTGTTCGTTTACTCTTTAAAATATTGTAGAGCTTTCTAGAAAAGTGTAGAATCTTTAAAGCTGAATTTAAGTGCGCTTTCTATGACTTTTTCGCGAAGATTTCGGAAAGAGGATTTCGGAAAATCTAAACTTCGTCTCCCTCAAATAGTTCTGTTACACTCATAAACATGTCGATTATAACTGAAATTTGATGGAGAAACAATAAAAATAAACTTGCGAAGGAGGAAGAATATCGTTGAGTATGGTTTACTTAAAGTGTCACTATTTATGTTAAAAATAGCTTAAGTTATTAACAAATAAAAAGAGTACTAGCCATATAAATTTAATGATTTGATGAAGCCAACACCATCTCGAAGGACTAGAAGGTGTTGTACTATCGAGAAGGTGTTGGTGAAGTCCTGGTAACGCCGTCGGGTATTTGAGCTAGTAAATAAAAAAGCAGTGCTTCACATAGCTTCCTTGTACGGAATATTAAATTATACGCATTTCGCATTTCATGTAAACTTATTGAATTAAATCTACTTCGTCGATAACGCATAAACCACAATATAATAAATGCAATCTTTAAAATTCACTATATTTGTTTACCATAGCGACACTCTGGCGCTAGATTCACTTGACAGCGTTACATCTCTTTCATTTCGTAACTCAGAATGCGCAAAAGTTATGTATATCATCTGAAGAATGATCTAATCGTTGCAACATGTTCTAATAAAATACTATAATAAATCTAAAACGATGTATAAAAGAAATTACACACACACAAACCGAAATAGTTTTTCACAGACGATTCAGTAACTCTCATTTAATTACTTTAGTTCTCACTTTGCGACAAAGACACTTATTTGCTCGAATAAATTCCAGAAGGAATTAAGCATAATTTAATTCGCAGTAATAAAAGAAGGCGTTATTTTCGTTGTTATCTTCATTAGTTTCTGTAGGTTGGCAACAAATCTACTATTCTCCTAAGTTTCAAATGTAAACAAATATGGCTGGCAGAGAAAAATTATTAGGCTCAGCCGCACTTAAACAATTTTTAAATTGTTGGTACTTCTACAAATCTTGCATGCAGATTGCAGATTTACTAAACTCACAAAAACCTTAACCGAAAGATAAGAGCAACATAATTAAATCATTTTTAAGTAAAAAATGCACAGTTTACCAACATATAAGAATAGAAAAACTGAGCTCACTGAGCTGAGAAACAGAGTGGATATATATATGCAAATATTTGCATACTTTTGGTGCGGCCGATTGCAACCAAAATAGAAGGTGCATATCTACATGTTACTGCAGTCCTATATACAAAATTTCAACGTTCTGAGGCTACTCGTTTTTGAATTATTCGAGATACATACATACGTACGCACAGATGTCACGAAAAAATCTGTTTAGAATCCATTTTAAATCAGTTTTATATTTTTTTGGGGGGAAAGAGACCTTTATTCTGTCCTTACGTACGGATGTCACTCAAAAACATAGATAGCGGTCAAAATGGATATTTTCGTTAAAATATGATACCCGATATTTTTCGGGATTACGATACTTCCTTTTTACTTCGTACAAGGAAGTAACAAGTACCGAAGTTTTAAAAGATTAAATAGAAACTGGGAAAACAGATTTAATTGCTTCAAACACATTGAAAAGTACTAGTAAAAGTATGGGGGATGCCAAAGGTCTATGATACGTCAACTGGTAAGGCCTTCCCATATTAAATGTTCCTTACATGAAGTACAAGTCTGAAAGCTTTATAAGAGTTTCAAAGAAATTGTTGAGTTCCACAGAGTAAAATCAACATCTGGAGCTTTCCAAAGGATCCAAAGTTCATGCATTATGCTGGTACAAGTAGAAACGGGCGGGACGCCATAATTTCACCATTGGTCATACAAGTATAGTTCTGCTCACTAACTGTGCAGCAGAACTATACTTGTTGAACTATATCAGCAGAACTACACCTATACAGTTCTGCCTGAGTTTTGACGGAGAACAACTGGCAGTTCCTTCCGAAGGTCCCAGAATTGGAACCAGGACCTATCGGTACAACAGTCAGCGTCGTTAACCACTGCATAGGTTGAGCCAGCACTTCTAGCCAACTGCGAACAAATTATCTGAACGAAATACACCTCGGATGGCGAAAGGAGTCTCTAATGACGAACACTCAAGTCGCCAATGTAAGATTTTGAAAGGTATTTTGAGCTAATCTAGGCCACATAATTAACATTCAAAGCCTTCGAGTAACATTTTCCATTGCTTAACTGTCAGTAGCAAACATCTGGCAGCAAGTGATTTACAGGGCTACGAATTCGGCCTGGAGAAAATCATGGCCAAATCGGCTTGCAGGCAGAAACTTCGTGCGCTTTGACGCTTAACAATTTTTTGTTGTTTATGATGTTGTGTCTAGATAAAACCATGGACTACACAATTAACAATGAAGACGTGGAGAAGTTACTAAAGGACCTTAAAAATGAACTAAACAAAGAGCTTCAACAACCTCAGAACCAGCAACAAAAGGCAATTGTGGAAGCAATGTCCTCCGAAGAATAGGATTTTTAATTTTGCATTATCGTATTTCATCGCGTATTCCCCCAATTTTTTTTAGTAATTTTATCGCTCGAAAATCGAGAAGGCAAAATTATGTGAATAATTTAACTTCCGAAGGATGCAGTTAGAGTAACAGCATAGCAAATGCAAAGAAGTCAGGATAACTATCGTAATATTATTTCTTAAAAAAAGGCCTACATTTCAATAAGAGGTTTGGTTTATTTAATTACGGCAAAACACTCGAGGGCTATTTGCCTAAGGATAGTCGTGGAGGACTTTCTGAAAGAAACTGGCTCGTATATACGTTACACATGAGGAAAACTGCGAAAACGCCCATGCAGCCAGCCGGTCTGCCGGGAATCGGGCCCCAGCTCAAAATACCAGTTTTCAGTGACTTTACCGTTCGGCCGTTGGTGAGCCCATTTCAGTAAGTATTATAACAATATTAACAATACCATATCTAATAAAATAATTATATTTCTGTTTCCTCGTAACTTTCATCTCACCAGTTCTTATTATTGTCTCCGCAACTCCTCAGGCCTCGAATCTTCCATAAATAATTAGAGAAGGTGAATATGCAGCTGATTCGAAGAAATCGTAAGCCGAATGCCGATTCATGTTTCATTTGCCGTGATGGGTCTGCACTCCTATTAAGGTTTCATAAAGTTCAACAGTTAGAAATGAAAGATTTGGTTTGACCTTCGCATGTAGTCTGCGAGTTTTCTTTCCCGGGGGGGGGAGGCTGGGGTGAGTAATACGAAAACAATGACTATATGGATTAATTCATTTTAAAATTTAAGAGAATTTGACCCATGAATGCAGTGAAGAAAAGGAAAACGAAGCGAATCTTTTAAAAAATTTCGAACCTAGCAGCAGAACGCTGGGGGGATATGCAAGGATGTACGATAATTCCTTTGGAGACGATTGTTTCGATTTATGAAATTTCGGTTGACCAACACCCTTCAGGAAAAATTTAAACTCGTAAACCGAGCTTTCACTGTATTTATATCATAAGAATGGCGTACAGGGTTTTCAAAAAAGATTTCTGCAGCCTTGAAAAAGATAGTTCAGGCTAATTCCTTAAAAAGTGATATTCTCGAAATATCGCCAGGAGTTAAAAAATCTCTCGAAATAAGTTGGATAATCCGATGAAAGCAATTTTAGAACTCTCATTAGGACATTTCTCTAAAAATGAAATTAAAATTTTATCATCGTCGCTACAGAGCAGAAATTAGAATTGGTAAGCTTTAAAGCAAGAATGCCTCCTTCTGACTAAGAACTCTGACTGCCGTGCCGAAGGACCCGGGTTCGAATCCCAGAAAAAGCGTGGTTGTTTGTAAACGTATAGTGTCTGTGCGGCATGAGGGCACTCTAAATATAAGGCGAGCCGTATATCCTCGAGAGACACCTTCGGAACCGTCCCCCTGACTTTCTCTTCTTCAAAATTGGGGGGCGGTGGAACTGAGCAAAGTCGTACTCTCATCTGTATGGTTCTCAAGGCTCTTGCAACGTCATGCGCAATCTTGCCTCCTTGCCAGGATACATATCATAAGCTTGTTCTGATGTCATACAAGCGAGATTAGTCTCAGCAGCAAAGCAAGAATTCCTTATATTTTAATCTGTATAGATAAATAATGAAGAATCTGTGTATATGTATGCCTGCATACATGTGCCTCATACTGTAGAAAAATGACGGCATCTACAGCCACCCAATTTTGAATACACGCAGTCCTCCACTGAAATATGGACACCTCAATGTCCACACATTTGGCGTTTTATTAGCGTAAAAGAGCTAGTAGTCTCGAAACGCAATTTTGCGTTGTTTCATTTTTCATTCGAGTCTGCTGCCATTCGGAGAAAGCGTAAAATATTATTCTTTTGTGTTTAATCTGTCTATTATTTACAAACAAACTACTATTTCAAAGAAATCGATGCAACTCTTAAGAATGTTATTCTTTTACCTTTTAAACAGAGTGATTTAAACAAAATATAAAATTCTCGATGTCTAATTAAACACTTTTAATAATTTTATGTATCTTAACTTTTCTGTCTAATTTCCGTTTTAATATCTAGAAGATACATAACGTTCTCGTGTTATTCTAAATGCTTATTCACCTAATATCCTATAATAAGTTTTGCTATTCCACCTGAGATGTCTCTATCGATATCATCTACTAATAAACCATATTAAGCTTTAAAACACCCCTTTTGGGCGAAAATTAAAATTTGAATCCTTTCAGACTTAAATTTTCACTTCCTTGTACGAAGTGAAGAAAATATAGTAATAGTGAAAATTTTCGGTTATCTTACGTTCTCCTCAATCGTGTTTTGTCTTCCCATACATATATAATTTCTAAAAATTTTTAGCCCAAGGGGCGTTAGACCGGAAGAGCTATTAATTTCGTTTTGGCATTTTGCGTTGATTCACTATAAACGACGAATGACTTTTTAAATTGTTTCCACGAAATATTAGAGTCCTGAATTAAAGAAATTAAATAATGAAGATTCTACATAAATGCATGTACGCTTCTCGCATTGTGATAAAGCAACGGTACATAGAGCCATCAAATTTTGAATAAGGTATGTCTTCACCCGAATGTAGGCATCTGGTAGCCCAAATTTGTAATTTGTTTTATTATCTATTTCATATTTTATAAAGCATTTATGAGTTTTTGATTAAGAAATTCAACGATTTCAAAGCGAGAAATGGCAATACTGTATTGAAAAAATAAATAAATAAATAAATTATCTCCAGCGCGCGAGACTGCCTATTGAAATTCTAAAGATAAGCTCTTTGAAATATTTTGTGATACTTCCGTTGAATTGAATTTTATGGTTTAAACAGCGAAGAACATGATACTGAATAAATAAAGATGACACACAAAACGATAAAAAAACTCCCCTTTGGGCGTAATATAAAATCTGAAAGCTTTCAATTTTTTTATGATTTTACTATTTCTGTTTTTGCTTTTTACAATGCCTGTTTTAAGCGGCTGGTCTTGCAAGCAACTAGTATTAAAAAATTTAAATCTTTTTTAATAATCTTTTTATTAATAATAATTTTTGATGAATTAAGAATTATTAATGATAATAATTATTAAAAAAATTTTAGAATATGCATGGGAAAGACGAAACGCGATGTCTGAATAATTGACGGGAAAGTGCGATAAACTTCATTCTCTCTGATGAATCCGCATTGCATCATTGACTTTTCAGTTGTTCAAAATTAACAAAATTATAACTCACTTCGAATGTGATTTTAAATTGTATTTATTTTAACTGTCTTTTGCTTGACAGACAGGAGATTACCTTTACCAAATTTAATTCACTTCTTCAGTAACTTTTAAGTTTAATCATTCAAATTACCAGTAATTTAAAATTTAATTTAATTTAATTATGTTTTGACCTTTATTGGAGTTGGTGCATAAAATGCATTGTTAATCAGGTTTATTTTTGGCTTCTCATTGAAATTCTTAACTTTCAGGCTAAAAACTGCACAATTTAATAAAAGTTATACTTAGTTTTAATTTCATTACATTGATTATAAATTAAATCTATGCAGCCAAGGCGCAGAATTTTAAAAATTGATCTACTTTCCATTTTTAGTCTAACGGGATTTAGTCCCGAAGGACTATTACTTTCGTTTTGCGATTTTGCGTCGGAAACACAAAAACGGCGTATCACTTTTCAAATTGTTGCCACTAAATGTTATCTCTCTGCATTAAATTTTAAAAAATGAAAAATCTGCATAAATGTATGCATGTTTTTTTTTATGTAGCTTTCTCTTCAAAAATCGTCTGCGTGCGTTGCACGGGAAAATAAAAAGGAGTTTTAATTACAGTTCTAAATAAATAGCCAAATAAATGTGAAATTCGTAACAATATTCTCTAAAACTTTAACGAATTTTTCATTAACAAACTCAAAGATTTCAAAGCCAGCAATACCAACGTTGTACAGAAAAACATTTTTATCTCCAGCGCGTGAGAGCGTGTATCGAAATTTCTAAAGATATGCTCAATTTAAAATTATTTTGCGATATTGCTGTTGAACTGAATTTTATGGTTTAAGTGCGAAGAACATGGTATTTAACAAATAAAGGTAACACAAAATGTTAAATAAACGTCCCTTTGGACGTAATTTAAAATCTGAAACATTTGAGATTTTTTTTTGTGTTTTTTTGAATCATGTTGTTATAAATACAAGTTCTTATCCGGCCTTTATTTTTCCAATCGTTTGTCATAATCATATACTTCCAATTACAGAAGCATTTTAAATAACGAAAATATTTTTGTTTTGGCAATGTCAAATTAAAAAAAAATAATAATAATCTAGGAGAAATTAAGAAATTTAACTTTATACTCGAACTTCCATTTCCTATACGTATACTTGGGTTATATTATATAATGTTTATGCTGTTCCGTACTAATATCGCGGCACCAGATGTTCTGTGGCAATTTTCACGTCACCAAATGTTGTGGTACCAAATGTTAAATACTAACTGTTACGATAATTAGCCTACAATAATATCAAAAACCAAATTCTAATTTGCGTTGTGTATTACTAACCCGAACAACCCCTAAGACCAAGCAGGAGTACTGGTGTTAAAAACATTCACACAAGTCATCATAAGAAAAACTCTGAATCAAATATATATA
>KK114515.1:171787-195475 GCA_000611955.2 Stegodyphus mimosarum | reverse complement strand
TTTTCGGTAGCCCAAATTCTGCAGTTGTGGGCATTGACAGACCCTTGGAGCGTGAAATGAGCTTCATCAGTCCACAACAGGTTACTCAACCAATCGTCATCTTCCGCCATCTTTTGAAACGCCCGCACCGCAACAGCTTCACTAAAAGCTTCACTAAATACACTAATACAGCTGCACTAAAAACGCCTTTTCAGGTAACGTCAACATGCTGCGACTGCTGGTGCACCTGATTCTATCTCTCATTACAGCCCCTTTTATACACGATTTTCATGCGCAGTCACTGACGTTTTGCTGTCCAGCGCCATCTGTCGGACATTTTTTGAACTTTTTTTGGTTCTAATAAAACCCCATGTCATTCTAAGTATGTGTGTCAATTTTTACCTCTCTATCTACATTATTCCGTGATTTATTAAGTTTTCAAATTTATACTGACTTTTTGATCACCCTGTATATAATCAAAGATATTTATTGCAGCATTAAAGGAAGACACTCAGTCTTTCAACTTAAATTTCTAGATCTATGGCGTGTTCAGATGACAACTATTTAAAATAATGCATTTAGAATTATAATATATATATTGCTAATTTCAAATATGTACCGAGATGAATTAATCAAAAATTTACACCGTAAAAATTAATATTAAATTTTCATATGCAGTTATCAAACTCTGCTGGCCAGCATAAAAATACACAGGAATTTAATGAATCACCGAGCATGGTGTCTTTACCAATATTGATAGAGATTACTTAGTTCAAGAAATTTCTTAATTTACTCAGGTAAAAATTGCATACATCAATTTAGCAATCCCTTAGGCAGTTAGAAAAATATTATATACTCATGTAGACCCGTTGGAGAAAAATGATTACATTTATTCCTACATTCAATTACTCAATTAAAGGTAAAGTAGAATTTAAATTTTAAATTGTTCCTTAATTTGCAAAAGTTAAAGTTAATTCTCAACCAAAAATAGTAACAACTTAAAGTAAAAAGGTAAAATTTAGATAAGTTAACAAATTTAATATCCTGTCTTAATTCATTATATATAAATTTTAATTACATTCCAAGTTAAAGTTAAAAGTCCTAAATAGATTAATAGTGCAGCAGTTGCTTAAATACACAGCCTGGATTTAAGATCCAGCAGAAAAACCTTTGACTAAAAGTTAAATAGAATTTAATTGGAAATTAAATACACATATAATTACTCCTTACATTAATAATTCATCACTGGAAAATTTACTTCAAATAATCAAATCTCTTAAAAAAAATTTTAAATTACCATATTACTTAGGAAACATGTTCACGGAATTTAAGTCGCAAGCTGTACTAAATTTCAGGTGAAATTAACAATCAAAAGGTTGAACTCACTTGAAGGGAAGAATTTTAAAACGTATTAAGCCTTGCTAGTTTATTAGATGGAACAATCTCCAGACGAGCAGCCGTTTGAAGTAGAAACCAAGATGCTCTCCTTTGGGCATGATTCCAACCCGCACAGAGATGATGTTAGCAATCCTGAAGGATGTAGGAAAACGAAGTCAGCATCGATGTTCCCAGAAGGTAAATGAAAACTGGACCCATAGTCCGATGTGAAGAAAGTGGAGTCTTGTAGTTAGCACTCGGATCTAAGTTGCATCCATTAGATGTTCTGTACTAATTCGATGGGGAAAAAACAACATTCTCGACTCCAACACGGGGATGGTAAAGTGCGGAGGAGTAAACTTCAAGTGTTTTTTTAGATGTTCATCTTTATCTTATTTCCCATCTCCGGCTCTTCCAGAGGAAGAAAAAATAACGTGCTTCTACAGCTGCGAATCCAAGGCAAAAAGGGCTGAGCATGGCCTTGCATGACGATTTCAATCGTCCAGAATCCAGAATTTTCGAAAATCACCAAATTTGGTGAATTAGTATGCAAATCTCGCCAAACACAAAACAGTGCTGCGAAAACTTAGTTTTTCCTTCTTCACACCAAAAAAAATTCCACCCTCGCCACCCCCTTCGCCAACAAGGAGGGGTGAGGGAAAGAATGCGACAACCCTACCACGCCCCTACCACGCAACCGGACGCAGTACATGACCTTGACGAAAAAGTGCTCAAAAACGACGCTTATAGCAGAATAAATTTTTAGACACGAAATTCAACAATTTTAGCAATTAAATGGGCATAATTCTCCAACGGGGCAACGTACAGTCATGAAAGTAGGTTCATAAGAAGGGTAAATTTTTTCTCTTTAAGAGGTATAAATTTCATCCATGTGAATAAAAAGGAAGTATTTTTAAATTTCAAATATTACGCAGAAAGCAGCCGATTTCCCATTGTCTCCTTTTCCGAAAGCTAATACTGTCGAACGCGTAACGTAAGAATGAGAACTCTGTTTAGCTCGTATAAAAATAATTGATTCAATAACATAAGCAATACAACTCGTGAAGAAAAATTTAGAATAAGCATAAATTAATGTATATAATTTACTCACTCAATAATTAATTAACAAATAACTGCAATTAACTACACATTAATCCATAATTCTAAACTAACCAAAAATCACTACATAACAATGCTCGTTATAAAAAAATGCAGATTCCAAAATTTGGAATTTTTTATTGTCAATTTTAAACTTGCCTTGAGGATTCGGGAATAAATTAAATGAAGTGCATAAAAAAATTGCATAAATAATTAGGCCTTACAAAGAAGTCATGTTGTTTGCACATCAGATTTTTTTTAATAATGAGCAGAAAAGTTTCCTAAATGTCAGTATAGGGACTGTAGAAACATCAAAAAAGATTCATAATATTTATAAAACGTTTATTTATCCTAATTTATTTTAGATTTCATAATATTCATAAAACTGATTTCTTAAAACTTAAAAAAGCAGAAACATGACTCTGCGCTATTTATTTATTTATTTTTTCAAACGGAAGTATATGTCTACTGTCAAGCGGTTGCGAAATGAATTGCCGGGTAAAGACTTTTGTAGACACCTTGTATATTATCTCATTCAAAACTTCTAATGCTATATTATATGTAATTATCAAAAATTATTTTTTTCTTGTGAACATGATACGTGTATATGATCAGATTTTCTGTTGTTATTAAAAAAGTTTCATTTTTCTTTATTGTTTTTGATAAATGGTTCTAAGTACGTATTCCGAAAACGTTGGAAAAGTGTTTCTTTTACCATTTATTTCCCGATGATACATTACTGCTACCTTTTCCTCTTGAAAAATGGTTCATACCGCTGCTAAGATAAATCTGAAATCTTTCAGGTTTTGAGCATTCTTTCAGATATAGCAGAATTTCTATTCCGGCTTTCACTTCCATGAAAAGTATGGTCTTCGATCTTTATTAATTTGTACGTGCGCAGCTAATCTAGCTGTAGGAAGTTATTACCGCTAACGTGATTAATGCAGACATGTATGAAAATACACAGTGGCTCACATCTGTTTTCGGAAACTTGTGTTTTTAAAATTCATTTGCATAGATCTCGAATAAATATTGAAACATAGATGTCAAACTGTTTCTAATATAGTATTATTTTTTCTTTATTTTAATCCTTGTTTGTCATAAAAATAAACTCCATCAAAATATTCTTTATAATAATAAAACCTGTTCGAAATGTGCTTATTGGTAACTCATGTCATAATTCGGCTACCCCAATTTTCTGTTGAAATGTTTCAGTAGACTATGTTTCTTGTTGTAATTTTAATATATCACAAGAATTATCGTATGCGTTTAGAAATTATTACATGTTTAGAAAAATATACTAACGGTTTCATATCTGAAGTGAACAGGGCAAGACGCTTCAAATTAAAGACCAATTCTATTAGAAATTAAAGTGTGCACGATTTTAAAATTGTAAAAGACTATATTTAAATATTTAAAAAAACTGAAGTGTTTTCAGATTTTAGATTACGCCCAAAGGGGCTTTTTTAACGTTTTGTGTGTTACCTTTATTTATTTAATATCATATTCTTCGCAATTAAACCATAAAATTCAATTCAACAGCAATATCGCAAAATAATTTTAAAATGAGCCTATCTTTAGAATTTCCGATACACAGTCTAGCGCGCTGGAGATAAAAATGTGTTTTTTTTTTTCGTACAGTGTTGCCATTCCTCGCTTTGAAATCGTTGAGTTTGTTAATCAAAAGTTCATTAATGTCTAACAAAATATGAAATATATAATAAAACAAATTCTAAACTAGGGCTTCCAGATTCCCATATTCGATGAAGGATTACGTTATTCAAAATTGGATGGTTCTAGATATTGTTGTTTTATCACAATGTGAGAAACATGCATACATTTGTGCAGATTCTTCATTATTTAATTTCTTTAAATATAATGCAGGGCTTAATATTTGGTGTCAACAGTTTGAAAAGTTAATCAAGGCAAAATTCCAAAACAAATTTAATTGTCCTTCTGGACTAACGTCCTTTGGACTAAAAACCATTGTTTTACTTTTAACTGTCTGTAATGTAATAAAACGATGGAAATTTGCTTGGAACTGTTAAAAATGCTTTGAAGTCTAGCCTACTTTCTAAGCTAACACCAAGGTATCGCAGATTTATTCTATGAGATATCGTAAAAGATTCAAAAAATTAGTTCTGTAAAATGTTCAGCAAATTTAGAAGAATGGTTTGCAACAAAATTTAATTTTGAAGTTTTTGAAAGAGTCATTTACGATACAATGTATACAATGGGCAATCAGAAAAAGAAATTCTTCGTCAAGAAGACATAGAAAATACACCTGTCGTTAGCAAAATCATAGTAAGCGAAATTTTGTCATTCTCGAACCTTTGCTATACGTGTAGAAAAGTTAGAATTTATTATATTTGAGTCTGATAGACGAATTAGGATGTGGAGAATCCGAATTAAGAATTGAATATGAAATTCCTATTGTTTAGTGTTACGCACAGGGATACAGGCGTAATTGTTTCGTGATGTTTCTCTGCTTTTAGAATCCTAAATCTAATGTTTATCGAAAATAATATGCTTTACTATAAATACATAAACATTCTTGATGAAGAAGCAAGTATCCAGCAAGAAAGCTTGGAATGCGAAATACATTCAAATTCTATCAAGATAACAGTTCTAAAAGATACAGCAAATATTCGCTTGTGTTTACTATTCAATTGTCCTGAAATTATCAAAACTTCTCCATATTCTCCGGACTCGTATACTATTGAACATGCAAGCAATGACTTGAAGGAAAGAATAAGAAAACATAATATTTCTTCGAAATTACTAATAAAAAAATTCTTATGTCGGAATGGAACAAATGAAACATTCGTACACAAAAAACTCATTTAACCCCAAAGCGTATAAAATGTATCATTTTATCTAAAAAATATCCAATGAAATACTGAATGTTCGTTATTTTCATGTTTTTACTAAATACAAACTGTTTATTAAAGGATCCGAATACTTATGTGAGTTCATTTTCGAATTTTCTTGAATAATTTTTTTATCGAAACTATTTTGAGTAATTTCTCTCAAAGCAAGCAGGCCTTAAAATAGATGATCAATGTTTATTATGAAAAAAAGTCATTTTGCAAATATTTAGTAATTGAAACAGACAGAGAGTAACAGAATTTTTATTAGTATTTAAGAGTAGTAACAGAATTTTTATTCAAATTTCTTCACAAATGTTCGAAGAATATGAAAATGCTTTAGAATTTATGCACATAAACTTGTGTTTTATTCTTTCTACTTGTTTCTTAATATCTGAATCTTGACTTTTCAACGCAGCTGATAGGCCTCATAAATAGTCAAGTGGATTCTTTTGTATTTGCCGAAGACTTTGAACCCAACATGATTTTGCCGAGTTCTATTCCAGTTTTTGACCAAGAACATCTCATGGGATGATATCCGAGAATCTATTTTCCTGCACTAGTTTCTCTAGACTAACTTCAGCAGAATAGAACGCTAGATTTTAAGTGCCTCAATCCATAAACACATCATAGGCTTACACTGCCATTCTTCATCTGCGATATGTTTCTGACTTATCAGTGGGAGAATGACGTCTGCTAGTAACCATGGGGACCAAACGACGTTTTCTTTATTTAATTTGGCAATGTTCGGATTGTTTCTTGATCTGTTAATATAATAAGCTGCCTCTGGTACCAATTCTGAAGTGACGAATATTTCTGAAAACATAACTAAAAATGAACTTCGAAGATAAATAGCCCCTTGAGCAGATAGCCGCCGAAAATATTTATTATAAAAAAGATAAATATGTATATAGGGTGCCTAATTAAGTCCGGTTCCACCCCTTTAGCTACCGAACAGCAGCAGCTATAGCCATAAAAGTGGTGTCTAGGTATAGTAAAGTGGCTATGCGCTACTACATGAGGTAGCTTATAGCTCCATTTGGTGGAAAATGGTTAGCGTTCCTATCTCGAAAACGATATGAGATAGGAAGAAAAAGGGAATTACAAAGTTGTAAAGCATCGTCGATTTAACAAGAAAAGACACCTTTTGGATATGAATGCTAAAAACAGAACGCTGAAGACGCACATTTGTTTGTTGGCGATTTCCCAAACTGTGACGTCACGAAACTTGTACCAAAGAAGAAAAGATTATCTTTCAGACGAAAACGCGATATAGCGCTATCGTTTGTAATTCATAATCAAGAGAACTGTGGTTCAAACCACAGTCCTCTTGATTATGTCCTTATGCTGATTGTCTTTACAAACAGCGTAGACAATATGATGATCGTGCGCACTCGTGTCGCAAAACGCATCAAACTAACTCAACTTGAGTTTGGTGTGCGAATTTGTCCATTATGCAAATAGTGTATGAAACGTCACACCTGTTCACTTGAGACAGCTATGAAAAGGCTATCTCCTCGGGGTTGTATGTTTGCCTGCTCCTGTCACACGTGACTATTGATCACATCCCTACCACTACGTAGTCTGCTCTCTGGACCCACATTTTGGCATTCGTCTACCTGAAGCATGATATCTTAGGACAGCCGGATCAAAGCATGCAAAATGCATGCTGTTCGCGGCAACTTCACCAGAACTTGGAACTTAGAGGTTACATTTTGAAGCTCATGGTCTTGGAGTGATATTTAAGAAATGCGAGATGGTTCTACTTAACAGTGAATGTGGGCGCAAGGCACGATCGGCAGCGCGGTTGTATCGGTAACGTTTTCTTGCGGGCCAGCATTTTCATACAAAGCCATCCAGCAGGTTGTAAAAACTTTAAGGGAGACAGGCTGCGTGACTAGCCGACTTCGATCCGGCAGACCAGCTAAGGTAAGACGGAAAGTTCAACCGGAATATATGTTATCATACACCCTCACAATATCCAAACAGCAGCACAAGAGAGATAAGTGAAAACTGTGGCCTCTCAAAAAGTCACGTTTGGAAAATCCTAAATTAATCAGGTGCTCATCCATACCGGCCAACATGAATCAGACTAGAGACGTTTCGCATGGTGCAACTTTGTCATGAAACAGATACAGGTCCAACCAACATTCTTGGCAGATATGGTATGGACGAATGAGGCATGCTTTTCGCGGAATGAAATGCACAGTAGGCACAATACCTATTACTGGGCAATGGAATATCCACCATGTTCTGCTGACGTTCAACATCAAATACGGTTTTCGATTAATGTTTGGTGTGAAATTCATGATAATCGGCCCAATATTTTTCCAGGGTACGTTAACAGCCGCACGATATTTAGAACTTCTGCAAGACGCAATATCCGATTTTGTTGAGAACCTGCCATTGGTTCAACTCCAGAATGAAAGGTTGCAACATGACTGCGGTTCTTCTAGTAATTAATAATAATTGAAATGCATGCTCGTTTATTACTTTGTATCACTTAGTTTGTTAATTAATAACAGAATAAATTTGAAAGAAAAATTAAAAATTGTCTTAATTTTTAGCTGAACAGTAACGCATTGCTGCGCGGAAGATAAAAATATTTTAATTCGGCCAGCGGTAACATATTTCTTTTAAATCCCTGAGCTTGTTGATTAAATTCGAAGTCAAATATATTTTGTCAAGGGCTAACACTTAATACTTTCTTGTGCGAAGTAAAAGAGGTATTGTAATAACGAAAAATTTCGTTTATCATATTTCAACAAAAACATTCATTTTGACCTCCCTCGATTCCATTTGAACGATGTTTTGGGGTTATAGCTGTGCGTACGGACAGAATGAAGTACTTTTTTTTCCCAAAACGGATTTTGAAATGGATTTAAAATGGATTCAGAAGAGAGTTTTTCGTGACGTCTGTACGTATGTGCGTACGTATAAACGTATCTCGCATAACGCAAAAACAAGTAGCCTCAGAACTTTGAAATTTTGTATTTGGATTTGCTATAACATGTAGGTGTGTGCTTCTCTTTTCGCTGCAATCGGCCGTACCAAAATTATGTACATGTATGGATATATATGTATATAGAGCCACTCTATTACCCGGCTCGGTGAGCTAAGTATTTTTATTCTTATATAGTAGTAAATTGTGCACTTTTTGTATTAAAAGTAATTGAATTATTTAAGGTTTTTATGTCTTTAGTCAATCTGAATACAATAGTTGCAGAAGTATAAACAATTTAAAAATAATTTAATTTCCATTTGTAGAGTAATTAGATTATTATTCTGAAGCCGGAGCATGAAAAATGAACATACCCTCGCCGGTTCTCGAATCCTGAACTTCTCGAATATACGCCGAGTGTGCTAACCGTTACACCACGAAGGCATGCAAAAAGAAGGGAGAAAATACCTTATACACTAAATTTAACGACACAGCCATTTGTTTACGTTTAAAACTTAGTAGCATAGTGAATTCAGTTACTGAACCACCTTCAGTATCTTTTTTTCTCGAGTGGAGCTAAACTTTTGTGCATCAAAAATCTTTCTGCCTAATTTCAATTAATTTAAACTCTAATTTTAAGTGTAAAAATTGTCATTTAATGGTTTTTAATTTTATTTGTTGTATTAAGTTTCTCTGTATTTTACAATTTTTAATGAAGAAGTTTTGAGTTTTCATGTATTTTTTTCTTGCGGCGAAGTGAGAACTGAATTAATTGCTTGAGAAATATATCTCTAATGAAATTCGAGGAAATAAATTTAAATGAAATGCAACAAACATCGTGTACAGTTTAATAGGCCGTACAAGGAAGCCGAGTGGTATCTACATCAGATTTTTTATACATCGCTGAGGTTTCTGATTAAATTTGAAACATAAATACCGTTCGCTTTGCCTCGTGATAACGCGAAATTCATTTTTAATCCTAAATTAATTAAAATCGCACAAAATACGAAATAAATGAAAAACAAATTCAAAATTCGAGTTTCGAGGTGCACCTATTCGTGTGAAGAACTATGTACACTGCACTAAAAAAGGGGGGGCTATATCTCCCGTTCTACTGGGCCGATCGAAGAGATTTAAATTGCGTTTTTCACGTCTCGAAAGCGCGACTTAGAATATTTATTAGATTTATATATAGCATTGTTTAAACATTGGTATTTTGACACAAAATCGGACTTTTTCTGAAATGACATGCCAATTTTTTCCCATATTTTGATTCTACGACTTAAATTATGCCAAACTTCCAAGTTTTGTAAAAATCGCACGAGTAGTTTTCAAAAACTTAACTCTCAAAATGTTAGGGCCTCAATGCTAATTCAATCTGGTATGTGCTTATTACTATCTCTTTTATGAAACTCATTTGATTCCTCCTTATACAGTTCGAAATTTAGGTTCTTTCGAAATAAAATTCGCCCATTTTTTATGATTTATTTTTTAAATTTGTATTTTTAAATAATTTTCATGAATTTTTCTAAAAGCATTTTGAATTATAACGTATAAAATCTTTACAATCGTCTTAAAGTAGGTGTATTTCTAAGCATACCTGCAAAAAAATTAGAGTTTTTTGTTCAAAATTTCCGAAGGTATACGTGAATTTATATATTGGCGCGTTTTGAAATTTGGCATATTTGTTGATAGGTATAATAACGGAAACGCGGTTTACGCACTTTGTTAAAATTATTTGAAAGTAGAATGTTGGTGACTTTTTTCATGTCATCCACAATGTAAAAAGGCAGGAACGATGTGACTTTTTTTCCTTCTCTGCACAATGGAAGGGAAGGAAAATAAGTTGCCACGTATTCAAATAAGTTGCCATGTAAGTTCGCCAAGTATTTCGCATCAAATTTTACAAAATTTAATATTTAGACATAATTTGAGTCGTAGGATCGAAATATAGAAAAAATTTGGTATGTTATTTCAGAAAAAGTCCGATTTTGTGTCAAAATATCTATATTAGAACAAAGCTATATGTAAATGCAATATATATCCAAAGTCGATCTTTCGAAACATGGAAAACGCAATTTGAATTTCCTGAATTGGCCCAGTAGAACGGGAGATGTAGAACTGTCCATTTTTTTTTCGCAATGTACATACATACATACATATTCTTTATTTTTTATTAATAGAGAAGAGATGAACAAATATTTTTAAGATTATGAAAACCATCTCTGCATCGATAATGAACTTCACGTCATTTCCTCAGAACACCAGAATCGAATGGAACCGTTGTAGTTGGACAATAAATTGTGAGAGTGAATGCGAGTTAAAAGTACCAATTATATAAACTAATGAGATAAATTACAATTAATTAATTAATGATAAATAGCCTAATTATGTTGATTGTCTATTAATTATTTAATAATCAAAATTGCTGTTATTAAACAATTAAGTAATCTAATGAAGTTATAAATTATCAATTAATTATTAATTAAAAGGCATCCCTCTATCTTCAGTTTTTATTGTTCTTAAACACACTATTTGATATTTTAATTCCAAATGATGAGTTTTGTATATTAACGGCTATAAGAAGTTAGAAATATTTGGAATTTTCAGTGTTTTAAGTTTATAAAGTTAATAAAAGGTTTTTAAGTCAGAAAGTTAATAAACCTTTAAATCCTAGAAACTGTTAAGCGTTTCTTTTTCCGTTTATGGACTTACCAGAGCCCGCGCGTTAAGTCGCTGAATATTGGTAGTTTGGTCTGGATTAGATTGTAGGTGAACGAGCTGGCTGCGTGGCTCTTTCTTTTTTTCCCCTCTTTTCTTTTCTTTTTTCCTTTTTATTCTAAGTATAGATGCAAGCCAGTTTCCATTAGAAAGTCCTCCACGAAAGTATCTCTCTCTCCTTAGACCGATAGTCTTTGTTGCCATAGTTAAATAAAAGAAAACATTTTTCCAACAAATGTTTTACTTAGGTATGAATTTTCAAATTTATTATTTTAACTAGTTAAAAACTAAAATTAATCCATAAAATGCTCCGTAAGAATTCTATAATTTATTTGCCATCTGGCAAAACTAATCCTTTAATGTTGCTTAATAAAAATAAATTCATTTCAGTTTTCTTTTTATGGAATTGGAAGTCATTATACTATTTTGTTCTAATTTGAAGAAGGTTATATTTAGGTTTCTCACCCTTCTCATCTTTGTAAAAGTTCTAACTTAGCTGTGCTGTAATTAGGAAAGTTTTACTTATAATTGTTTGTTGGAATTCTCATAAGAAATTACAAATGGTGCTTATGTTCCACAACAACTGATCTCCTGATTTTTCATTTTCTTCTTACTTGACTGATTTTATAGTCCCTTAAGATACGAATTGGAATTTTATTGTTTTGAGCATATTTCACTAAACTCACTAAAATTTCGGACATCTGCTTAGTGATATTTCATCCAAATTTTATCAGACGAATTATCGGCCTTATTCTTTTTGATGAAACTGTCTGTATTTCTAATACGTCAAAACTGATAATCACCTTTGGATATAAAAAAATTTGGAGAGAGGAACGTCTTTTTTTCCAGTTTATTTTCTCCTGCAATTGGAAAGTAAGGAAGAAAAGTAATTTCTAAATTGTAACGCAATGTAATTTCAATTTAAAGTGATTGATTAAAAAGCTTTTTCTTCCAGGGATAATCACTAGCTAAATAATGAGTTTTAAAAACGATTTAAAGATCTGTTTTTAAAAGTACAATATGTTAAATGTTACATTCAAGTGTAATATGTTCAGGGAAGTTGTAATTTCAAATTTCGCCGGAGTGTCTTAAATCAGTCTAGCAGACGTTCAAGAAAGGAAGCTAACTAAAAAGTGAAAAAAAATTATTTTATTTGAAATCTTCATTCAAGCTATGCTTTGTAATTATTAGCTTTTCTGACAAAGCGTCATTAAATAATCTTAGAATATTCTGTTAACTGAAATAATAATGGCGCCTTAAATGCTGCCTAACTATTCCCATTACTTAAACTAATAAAGGAGAGAAGAAAAGGAAATCTTTTTCTTTCCTGCCTCAGTTAAATATTTTATCAAATATGATCGCTTTCTTCGGAATTCCTATATATTAAATTCAGGTTTCTCATTAAGACGAGATTAAAGTAATTCAAGAAGGGTGAATAAATGCTCGATTAGTAATCTCTTGGTGCGGCTAGCCGCCTAAAATAATAACTATAAAAAAAAGAAAAGTATATAATAATTTTTAATCCAGCTAGTTTCATTTCGAAAAGAAAATTATATTTCTGATTAGACATATCTTAATGAAATGCATTTTTATTTAAATCACTCCGATTAAAAGTAGAAAACTATTCTTAAGAACTGTTCTTATTGCTTAATAACGCATGGTTTGTTACTTATTAACAGATAGATTAATGAGAGTCTTACGCTTTGCCGAATGGTAAAACACCGGCGAGTGAAAAATAAAAATATGTTATTTCAGGCTGTGGGCTGTACATTGCAATTAAATAACCGAGTTTGTTGATTAAATTTAAAGCTAAATAGCGTACATTTTGCCGAATGACAACAGCAAAGTACGCTGGAGATGAAAATTATTTGTTTTGGGTAATGTTGCTGCTGCTTCCTTCCAAATCGCAGGGTTTATTCATTGCAAATCCAATAAATTCGTGCAAAATGGGAAATAAGTAAAAAACATACATTAGAAATTTAAAAGCCGGGCTTCCAGATGTTTGGATGAAGGCTCAAAATTCGGGACCTTTTCACAACAGGAGAAACACACAAACAAAAACACGTATTCATTTGGGCTCTAATTGGATGATTTTGAATCAAATGTATTAAAACAGTTGGTTGCATTCCTGAAATATTATGAATGCTTTTATCATCCATCGAGGAAAGGAGTGTAAAACAACTTTGCGTACTGTTCTTTTCCAGGGAATGAAATTCTGTTTTCTTATGTATTTTTATCCATTTTTTGTTTCCGAAAATTAAAAATCTTCCCAGTAATTTCCCAAGAATAATAAATCTTCTTAAATTTTAATATACTGTTTGGAATAATTTCTGGACAAAATGAGAACACTTTAAGCTACGCAATTAAAGAAAAATAAAATTTTAATTGTAAAATAATGTAAATTGACTGGTTTTAACCTTTATCTTTTTAAACTCTCTGCCTGATCCACTGGTGCCGGACAAAACTACAAAAGAATTTCTTGTGATCGTAATTATAAGGAAGTATTCCGTTGTGTATACCATATCGTGCTCAGGTAAAGATCTGTTAAGCGACAGATACATAACACCGAATGAAAACATAATATAAATTTTAAATTACTAAGAAATTTTATTTAGATCTAAGTGATAGTAGTTAATTTCACATTCCTTTTCTTATGAATTACCTATTATTACATTTCCTTTAGTATCTATTAATTTAAACTTTAGGCAACTAAATATAACGTAAGACATACTGCTTTACTATATAACGTGAAAACTATTAAGGTAATTGAAGCAGGTATAATACACATCATTTCCTTTTCCGTTGGTTTTAGCATTAGTTTAACAACTGAATGAAATAAAATTCTACCAAACATTTCCCTCTGATATAGATTTAGCTTTCAGTTCTAGGTTCATTAATAAGTAACACAGAGAAGTACATACATTAGGAAAGATCGTATTTTTGCTTAAGAAAGCAATATTTTATCCCAACTCTAAACAGCCCGTTCATTTTTTCTGGCATTACCAGTTTATTATAATAATTAAAATTTAACTGCTCATTCATACGAAACCCTATTACCTTTACTCAGATTAGGTTAAGAATTTAAGGGAAAAATACCCAGACTAAACAAATATATAAAGGAAAACTGATCTAGATGAACTGAGCTTGCAGACGACATTTTTGCTAAGATGAGAGCCGATGCTTCGATGGGTCGGGAAGAAAGATTGGACCAGTAGTTCTGCTGTAGTAAAACCTCTCCGCGAGAGTTTGGCGCCTCCTAGAAAATCTAGACAGGAACACTGGAAATAGAAACTCAGAATTTAGACTTCTAGTATGTGGAAAGGGCAGGACACAGTTCTGGATCCGACATGTCGAGACACTTCTAGCGAAACACGTGCGTAACACAGGTATGAAGAATACGATAAATACGAATCATTCACACTTGTAAACTAGAGCCATATTTCGCCATTGATGTTGAACTAGAATACTCCAGAAACGTCTCTACTCGGATATTAGCACATTTCAGGAAGATGCTTCGGGATATGGAATTCGGTGAGAAGTTCAACTTCATAACTCAAGGGGTCAGACTACACTCGCAGCAAGCCGATACTAATTTTCCTGCGAGCTTCTCATACACATTCAGGCATAGCGTTGACCAGCTAATCAAAATTTATTTTTCACCTCTCACTGGATTACTGTAGCAGAGTCGAAACCAGCCAAAAGCTACTAACTGTATAAGGTATTTCTCCCACCTTCTTCGCATGCCTTCATGGTGTAGTGGTCAGCACACTCGACGTGTAACCGAGAGGTCCGTGGTTCGATTCCCAGCGAAGGCGTTGCTCATTTTTCATGCCTCCTGCTTTCGAAATAACCTAATGTCTCTACAACTGTTCATTCAAACGTCATATATTTCATTACGAAAACCAGCAAATTCATTTCCTCTAACTGCCAGAGGTTCCTACCAACAGATAGCATAATTCAAATTCGCTGAAACAACCTTGTATTTGGCGTACATTTACTAAAAACACTCAATCGATTTCGAGGGCAGCTACAAGTCCCTCCTCATCAGGAGAACAAAATATCTAGATGATGATAATAAAAAGCAAAAATCGATTGAGTGTTTTTAGTAAATGTACGCCAAATACGAGGTTGTTTCAGCGAATTCGATTGTCACATTGGCGTGTTTCTCTTCTATTGTAGATAGCATAATTGCCTCCGTCTTAACAACTGAAAAAGGAAACTACCTTCTGCGACGGATGCTCAGCATAAAGTGACCCGTACTCAAAATTCTTCTTCACATCACAAAAAGACACAGACTACCACAAAACTGGATTTTCTCCCCCTCATTAGAGACCAACTTTCCGCTTTTTCACCCGAAAAACAAAAACAAGCTAACTGCGCAGATGCAACTATTCCAAAACCCGGAGCCAAGCTGGACACTTAGATCGCCAAATCAGTGACAATTCCTCGTAGGTGAAACGTTAACCCTCTAAATTCATCACGTATCCATTTTATTCAGAGCAACCAGAACATTGCAATTTCTTTCTAGAATGTTCTACAGAAGTGCGTCAGACCCCGAAAGATGACAAAGCGAAATTCGCCCCTCATCTGAATTCTTTCACAATGAAACGAAGCTTTCTTGGTTAAGTTAAAAAAAAAATATCTTTGAAGTCCTTTTTCAGAAATATAAGAATTTTCTTAACAAAATATTAATACTGTTACGTTTTTTTCTTCTTCGCACGTGCGTTAAGGGTTCGTGGATTTAGAGCGAACTACGACGACACTTAATGAAGAATGGAAACACAATTATTCAGTATTATTCAAGACAGCTCCAAAAACAAGTCAGCAGTTGAATGATCATTATATCTGTTAATCGTCCGTTTGAATGATGATTATATCGGTTGATCATCCGTTCGATGATGATTATATTCTCTAATCATCTGTTTAACTATGATTATATCTATTGATCATCCATTGAATGAAGACTATGTCCGTTGATCATCCGTTGAATGATGATTATACCCCTTTTCAGTAGCTGAACGACGATTGTACCAGTTGATCATCCATTTAACGACGCTTATATCCGTTGAACGAGGAATATATTCGTTTATCATCCACTGATAGGATTATATCCGTTGGCCATCTATTGGAGAAGAGTGGTGGGATTTTCGTCCACGATAACTCCTATACCAAATTTCAATATACAAAATCTTTGCTTTCCATATTTAAATTTTATGGATTCATATAAAGTGTTGAGAAGATTTGAGGTAAAATTGAACAACGAGAAACGGTGATTTATTTGAAGCATGTAACCGTTTTTAATGAGAAAGTATGTTAATATGTAATCTGAAACTTTCCCATTTTTGTATTTAAGATTTTTATATCAATGGTCACAATAAATTAGATTTTGGCTTAAATCGATAAAACGGAAGTGATACTTTACTTGAAGACCTGAAGAGATTTTCGTGAAAAAAATATATTATGATATATGACCCAAAACTTCTCAAATTCGGTATTTCAAACTCGTGCATACATATACTATACATATAAAATCATGATTCAGAACAATATATTGGATTTTGGTAATATATTGTTGCGTGCGTACGTGTTCGTAATTGATTAAATGTACAAGTCGATAAAAAGTTAATAAGATTTAGTCTTTTCACAAGAAATAAAATAAAATGCTGAAATATTTCCTCAGAGATGTTCGCACAATATCACAATATCTCACAGTAGTTATATTTTAAATTGCTAGAATATAAACAGAATTCAAATTGAAAAAACAGAGAAAGTCAATTCGATCTCATCGCGAATTCGCTACAATCAATAATAGCACTAAGTAAACAACTACAGTTCACTTAAAACAACAACAACTGAGTTGAGATGTTTTAATCCAGCTTTTATAAGTTTTTTTAATCAAGCACGAGATTATTCTCGTAAAATCTATTTTCTCGAATTTTCTGGATAGCAACAACAATTACGAGATATCTATTTATTAAATGTTAAATGCTCAGGCTGTTGTATTTTTACTTTTCCGGCTAGCTTTCTCTTAAATTTCGTCACGCGCTGCATTGCACAGGAAAATAAAACAATTTAACTACAATTCTACTAAAAATAGCTAAATAAATACAAAATCCGTAGCAATGTGATAAACCTGAATTGGTACACTAGTAAGTCTTAACAGATTTTCTTTGAAAAGTATTGATTCAATGAAATAAGAGTTACATCTGAAATATTGCGGTATATAGTATTAAGGCTATTTCCATAACATCTAGACATGATATTTATTTATATCTAGCCTTAGAAGGGAATGATTTTTATAAAAAGAGTTTCATTAAAAGCTCTGGTAATGCAGGCATTTAACAAAAAAAAGAAGCACTTGCTATTATGTTTCACTGTCGATGATAACGAGGCTCTAGAGAAAACAACATATTCCAAAACACATATTGTTTACGTCTTCCTGACCTCGAAACGTACGTAATCAGTATTCACCTGTCATTCTAAAAATTAGCGAGCATTCGCTACTACCTGAATATCATGGGCCTGTATATGGAGATCGAAAGTAATTTAGATGTGTTAATATTGTAGAAATAACATAAAAGAAATTACAGCATTCTTTACAAAATATTTATTTTAAGCATATTATAAATACTTAATTTTCTATGAAGTGCAAAACTAGAGTTTTCTTGGTAGAAATTCAGGAAAACTAGTTTTTACGCATGGCTAATGACATCTAATGCAAAGCAATCTAAAATTTCGTATTTCAGATCTTTTTATTTTTTGTAAATCAGTAATTTGAGCGCATATAGATTGGAGGATATGTCTCTGTATAGATCTGTTATTTTCATCTTCGGCTGCAGGAAAACGTTTCAGAAAGAGAAATAACATATTGTTGCGAAATGCTCGGCTGAGTAGTGAGATAGATTCCCCACAAAGCAGTGTTAGGGTCGCCCGAAAGCGGCAGGAAAAGGGAAAGTTGCCAGATTTGGAGCGAAGTCGTCCGTTTGCCAACAAAATGGCGATATGCCATAAACGGAGCGAGAATATTCTAGAAAGCATTCTTAGCGGTTTTCTGGAAGGTAGATTAAAGCTATATATACCCTGCCTGTACGGGAAGAAAGTAGTATCTTGAATTCAGAGAGTAGCTCGAGAGAGATCGACCGCGTCGGGATCTGTACATTAGTGCTTTCCCGTGAAGCTGTCTTCATCCTTCTAGCCTGAAGGCTGTGTTGATGATTGTTTCAGCGTATTTATCGTAGTTTTTCGACGACTGTAAACGTGCTTTTGAAAGTGTTCTGTGTAGTACTGGCGAATAAATTGTGTTTTGATTCTTCATGAAGTGTTACCATCAATTACTCCAAATCCACGAACCGGTAGAACGCAACAATATAAAGCAGATTTAAATTATCAGTAGTGGGTAGTAGTGGGACATCTTAAAATATCTCATTCCCTTTATTATGAATTTAAAATATTTCATATTTTTGGATGTCTGCTGTTATCAGTTGTTCGGTTCGTAACGTTTTAATCTGGCAGTAGTAATTTACTGTTCATTTTAAATTTTATTTTAATTTCCCTCCAAAGTCCTTAAATTAATTATATAATGCAGGAAGTTTAATTCACTCATCATTCATCGATATATTTTCAGTTTATGAAATATTAAAGTTTTATTACGTTGTAATACATTTTCTTCACTAAGTTTTGTATTTTCAAGAGCTTAATCTGTTTAAAAATCTTTCATTTCTTTTTTAATAGTCCAGATGTCAGAGGTCTTCCATACTTGGGTAAGTGACAATTTTTACTTCCTTGTGCGAAATAAAGGAAGTTTTGTAACCGCCAAAAAATACGGTTAGCATATTTCAGCGGAAATATCCATTTTGACAGTTCCCAAATATATTTTGCATGACGTCTGTGTATAGAGACAGAATAAAGGATTCTATTTTCCTTAAATGGATATTAACATGCCGTCACAATGGGTTTTCTCCGGGCGTCTGCACGTACGGTTGTATGTACCTTTGTATCTCGCATAACTAAAAAATGATTAGCCGGACAACGTTAAAATTTTATCTATGGGAACTGTTATAGTATCTAATAGTGCACCTCCCTTTTTTTATTGCCACCAGTCGTACCAAAAGTGTATCTATCTTTTTTTTTTTTGTTTTGTCAGTTTAAAATCAAAATTTCACCAGAAGCATCTCACACTCTACAGTTTTCCAATATTATACAGACCACTTCTCTCTCCCGAATTCTAAGAATAGGGTCCAATAAGTCCCCACCTACCATGTCTCTCTCTCTCTTCCCATCCATTCTCCGTCCGATTCCAGATTCCATTCTGAGAACGAAGAAAGTAACGGATATGTATCTGTTCCACATCTAGCAAACACGTTAAGTTAATCTATTCATCTTCTGGCCTTTGATGTATATTATGTAAATTTTCTTTCTTCATACCTTCTTAATATTTCCTTTTAGTCTTATGTGAATATATTTTTATTCACCTATTCTTGCTTGTTTAATTGATTTTCTACAAAGTTTGCATTGTGTTAAAGGGAGAAAGTGTCGGGGGACAATTTTCTCAAATAAGAAGATAAAACTCACTCTTATAAAAATTATATCCCAATTTTAAGATTGATTTTAAAACTTGACAGTATAGCCAATTGCTTACCGAATTCTAATTAGCAATTTGAATAACTTAAACTCATCTTACTAAAAAGCTTTTTCGTCATAATTTTTACTTAAGAAAAAGCCGAAACACTTTCGCATTTATTAATTATTGTTAACTGATCAGAAGTTAGTTTGTTCCCCTTGAAAAGTCAACTAATTTCCGGTCAATGACGATAATTATTTAGTATGTTGGTTAGATTTTCACTTTTAATTATACCTTTTTAATGCTTCCATTTTAAATGTGTTTACGATTCCATTTTAAATATGCTAATGAGTTACTTCAATTCAATAGAATTCTAATTACTTTTGTCAAAGGAGGTAATATACTAAATAATCCATTAGAAAATAAATTAGTATTTTATTACTTTGCAGCTTTAGAACAAGTATTAGGCAATTTATTACAATTGATTCACTCATTTACTTATATATTACGTATATGTAAAATATAAAATATATATCCTTCAAATAATAAATTAATAATAGCCCTTTAACTCCTGTCTTCATTCTAAAAGTAATAATAATATTTCTGGACTGCGTCGTTAGAGAGAATACTGTGTAATTAG
Source organism: Stegodyphus mimosarum (assembly GCA_000611955.2). Classification (NCBI taxonomy): domain Eukaryota; kingdom Metazoa; phylum Arthropoda; class Arachnida; order Araneae; family Eresidae; genus Stegodyphus; species Stegodyphus mimosarum. The sequence goes on along the minus strand of KK114515.1, from coordinate 175,292 downwards.
AAAGATGGCACTCGAAGGAGAAACTTGTAGATCGACGTAGGCGACAGAACATAATCTTCATAGGCACGAACTAATTATAGAAATAATAGAATTTATTACATATGATCATGAGCGCAACACTCACACCACAATTTTGTATAGAATATCACATTTTTAATAACGGCGCAATTAGTTTGCAGCTGTATGGCCTCTTGGACGCTATTTCATTTCGCTTGTGCTTTAATATAAAATATCTATGAAAAATACAAAATATCTAGCTTTCAAATAATAAATTAATAATAGCCCTTTAACTCCCGTCTTCATTCTAAAAATAATAATAACATTTTCAGATTGCTTCAATTTTAGATTAATATATGCCATGAAGCTTGTGTAACGCTGATGACGTAGTAATTAGGAACCTAAACTCTGAGAACTAAAACTTTTCTAACTCAAATCAAAATCTTCCTCTTCGTGCTCTTCCATATTGGATAACTAAGCACTTCAGCTTCTCTCTCTACTCTGCTAGGAAGTAATTTCGCTGTGCTCTCTTCCTATCGCAACAGGATAAAAATGTAAATGTTCTGGAAATAGGCACGATTAGAGTGTCAAGTGATTGTGGCCACAAATGTCAATTGGAAATGAAAATGGAATTAAAACCGCCTCGACTGGCAAGTTCTTAGTGTTTACGAATTCTACATTTAAGTATCAAGTATCTTGGCAATCAGCATTTTGCACTTCTTCGTCTGGTGTTCCTACATCAACACTTCTCTGAAATTTGATTTTATTACATATATATATTTGTTAGTACATATATGCCATAATTTCAGTAGATGGCCATTGGAATGAAGAAGCTGAGCAATCACGTCACATCAGTATCCGGGTGTTATCGTCGCAGAGTGGAGGGTAGACAAAAGATGAGACGGAAGAATTTCACTATTAAAGTTCCATATCTTTATTCTATTAAACAGCAGATCCTTTTTCTTTTAGACGAAGAGCAAGAAATTACATATCCAATAGTTAGTTAAATTTAATAATATTAAATTTGAAAATTCTGCGTCATAATTGATGAAAACAAAGGAGAGAAGGATAAGCAAAGCAGCGGAGGTTCTAATTGCAGCGATGTGGGAAGCGGTCTGACTAAAAATGGCGCTTACCTTGTCATTTATAATGGCGGTTACATAACATGCCATAGTGTTCTCGAAAGTACTGATCCTGAAATTGCGGAAAGTTAATTAGAGGTTGCCTGTTCGCGTAGAGCAAAGCCATCGTAATTTTTTAAATACTTTACATATACATATGAAATAACAAAAAAAAGGCTGAAGTTATGACCAGCAGGAAGTTTAACGTCGTAGAAGTGTTGATCTATAACGAATAGGAAATTGGAGGCGAAGGCATATTAAATCTTCATTTTTTATTTCAGCTTGTTGTGGCCACAATCAACTTGGCACATGAAATGTGCCTATTCCAAAATAACTCACATTTTAGATTAATTTTCAGTAAGAAAGAAGAAAGCAGCAGACAGCAGTCCAAATAGACCGAAGCGTAAAGAGCAAGTGCGTTACGTTCAGAGTGAAATCCCAATTCAGACTGAGTTAGTTTTGGTTTACAATGCATTTTGATTGGATAGTTAATACTTCTGTAAAATTATTATTGGCTACTTGACTTTTAGTTCCATTTACATCATCAGAATTATGTAAGAGTCACATGACAGGGATTGATCTAGAAATGACGCAGTGCAGAGAGAGGTTACTATTTTTAGAATTGAGAAGGGAAATTTACGTTGTTAATTTAATCTTAAGACATATTCTTTATTTTTCTTACATATATATATATATCGCAATTCTTGGTCGTAATCATATACTTCCAACAGCAGAAGTGTTTTAAATGACGAAATTGTTCATGTCTTGGCAATGTCAAATTAAAAAATAGGAAATAGAATAGAATTGTAGAATCGAAATATGGAATTAATTTTGGACCAACAACGAATCTAACTTTTAATGCGGTCTCCTAGTTCCTATAACTTATATTTGGGAAAGATTTATACTCGTTATGGGGGAAAAATCGAGAAGTTTGTCTCTGGTACGACAAAAATTAATCGGGATATTTAATTTCAAGATTTGAAATTTTGTATGACATTTTTAGCTTGCCTTGAAGAATCTGTTAACTAAGTTAAAAATGATTCGAAGAAATAAGTTTAAATGAAGTGAATATCGTATACTATAATAGGCCGTTCAAGGAAGTCATGTGATGCTCACATCACAGATTTTTTTTTCCTTAGGCTTGAATTTCTTGTAGTTTGCTTTCGAATAAGTATAACATAGTTATTATTATTTTTTTAAAAAATCTTTCATTTTATTTTAAGCCATACTTACTTTTGTTCAGCCTTGAGTTTTCTGTAATTCTCATCCGCATGTTATAACATTACAGTTATAATTTTTTTAAACTATCTTTCACTTTATTTAAAACCTTACTTTTTGAGCCAAGCTCTTTTTTTTTTTGAATTTTTACAGCATACGTTATCAAAAGAACAGTTATATCATACAGTTACTGATGCGAAAAAGGTCATATGCATTAATTTTTATTAAATTAGAATGAAGATAGCTGGAGTAGAAAGTTAGTCTCATGCTACTACGATCAGCCTAAAAAATATCTAAGAATAGCACTGTATATAAGATCAGTACTACGACTCAATAGAAACGCGGATTCTCTGAAGAACTATATAAAACGTATTCTGTGTCATGGGTAAATTTTTAATTTTTCACGTAGTTGATTTAAGTTGGTGAACCTCAAAATGTCCATCAATTTTTTCCCTCTAAATTGTTTTAATCAGAGCTCAGAGAAACACTACTAAGAGAAATTTATTTTTTACTTTATAACTAATTCCACGAGTTGGTACTGCTATTCTAATTCCTATACCTACTTTTCCTACCCCTACTCCTACTTTTATCATAGGGGGATAACGTGCTAAATTTGAAGCAAGTCTTAAACTAATAATCAAGCAAAGATCAAGTACTTAAACTTTTTACGGTGATTATAACCCTCGATCAGCAGCTGAATGATGATTATATCCGTTGTTCCTATGTTGAACCGTTGTTCCTATGTTCTACGTTGGTATATTCTTCAGTCATCGGTTTAACGATGAGTATATCCGTTAAAAATGTAATGAACGATCATGATCATATTAGTTGGTTATGCATTGAATGATGATTACATCCATTGATCATCTATTCAACGATGTTATATTCGTTGATCATCCGTTACTGCTACTACAGTTACTACTGTTGTTCCTAATGTTACTCCTATTGCTATTGCTACTGCTACATCTACTTGTATTGCTATTATTATTGCTACTTTTATTACTCGTAGTCCTGCTGCTACCGCCACTTCTTAGCCACCCTGATCGATATAGTGGTTAGAGGCACTGTCTCCCATTCCGATCTGCACGGGCTTGCATCCCGGAGAAAGCACGAATGTTGGTATGTGTGCAGTGTTTCTGTGCCACGAGGGCACCTAAAATGGAAAGTCG